>PVJO010013885.1:0-50238 GCA_004026905.1 Hystrix cristata
GCTGGTTCTTCGGGGGGAGCTCGGCTGTCCTCGTCGAGGCAGGAGCTCAGGGCCTTGCTGTCATGGAGGATGGCCGCTGTTGCTTCGGAGGAGCTCTGGTTGTCATCTCTGCTGCGAGCATCGTATCCTGGTTCCAGGAAAGATCCTTTCAGCCATTATGTGCAGACACGGACATACATGGGACAGTGCTGTGGGCTCCCAGCCCTCAATTGGATCTTTTGGGTCTACAGTGCCTAGATGGACATTTGGCACCTTCTGCATTTGGCTTCTGGGTGAATATTGAATATTGTAAATGTCCCCTATCAAATCTGCTCTCTTAAAACCATTGGTTCTCTGAAAACCTAACTAACATGGTGAGAGACCTGAGGGTGTCGGCTCCTTCACACGCTCCCTCCTCACTGTCGACGCAAGGCATGTGGCCTGTGTGGTCTCCCAGCACATCAGCACCGCAGGGCCTCTGGGTGAAAGCCAGGGCCAGAGAAGGTCAGTGCCACGAGCCTCCAGAGTTAGGGTCCTACGTCAGATTTGAAGAGACCTCCGTGTAATGCAGATGGCAAGCAGGCCCCAAATCTGGGGCCTTCGCAGAGGTCTCTTCAGACTCAAAAATGGCATCCACACTGAGGGAAAAAGAGACCACCTTCGTCATCTTTTGCCAATTACTGAAACAGAACTGTGGTAATTACGGTGCTGATTCTCCTGGGCAGCACGGCAGACGCCCCTCAGGAGTTTCCACACCCTCCCATTCCCTGGGCATTCATTCTTTAGGGCTCGCCCTGCCCCTGTGCCCTGGATACCTCTCCCTCTAAGGCTGGCCCGGGGTCTGGGATAAATGTCCTTCTTTCTGTGCATTTACCATGTCTCTTGATACAGTCTCCTTCCCAACACAAATGTGCTCAAGCGTCTCTTTCAACTCATATTTCACTGCTCATATTTCACTGTCTCCTTCCAAGAAAGGATGGTCTCCATCTACCTTGGCCGCTTAAGCCCTGCCCCTGCCATCCTCAGACCACCCATGCTCACTCCTCCAGGAAATGCTCTGTGGTTTCCCAGGTGAATGCTCAAGTCACAGTCTCAACCATCCCCCAGCAACAGTGATCTCCTACTCATACCTCCTCTGGGGCGTCCTTCCTTCCTGTGGCATGCAGAGCTAGAACTCCAACTGCCCCTGCTTGAACATCTCCACTAGTACATCCACATAGACCTCAGACTGACCGTCCTTGATAACTCCCATTTTTGGCCTCCAGCCTTCTCTTCCTCCCACACCTCCTTCCCCGCTGTTCTCTAAGTAGAGGGGGCACATCCTATTACAGAAGCTGGCTCAATAGAGCCCCGGTCAAATCACCATGAAGACTTCCGGGCTTCTCTCTTACTTGGGTGACTCAATAAATGTTTTTTGAATGAATGGAAGGAAGGAAGAGGGAAAGAAGGTGGGAAAGAAAGAAAGGAAGTGAAGGGAGGGATGGATGAAGGGAAAGAAGGAAGGAAGGGAGGGAAAGAAGGAAAGAAAGGAAGTGAAAGGGGGGATGGATGAAAGGAAGGAAGGAAGGGGAGGGAGAGCTGTAGGCTAAGGGAAGGTGCTGTCTGAAATCCGAGCCAGTTCTCCCTGCCTTGGCGGGATGGGCTCCGTGAGTCTTCCCAAGCTGTCACTAACCGGGGTTTCTGAGGTGCTTAGCTTTGGTGCAACATGAAGACAGACTGGAAGGCCTTAGAGATTGTGTTAGTCAATTTCCCATCACAGGGACAAAATATCTGCCACCCACAAAATGAGGAGGAAAGATTTATTTGACCCATAGTTTTCAGAGTATTCAATCCATGGTCCATTGACTCCATGGCAAAAATGATGTGGCTGGAGAGCCTGATAAAGGAAAGCTGCTCCACCCATGACAGACATGAAACAGGGAGTGAGGAAGGAGCCAGGGACAAGAATACATCCCTCCAGGTCATGCACCGTCTTTGCACCAGGCCTGACCCCTAACAGCACATTCAACCGTGAAGTCATCTGCAGATTAACCCACCGAGGAGTCTAAGGCCTCCATGATCCAGTCACTGTCTAAAAGCCCCATCTCAGAACACATCAGACTTCGTGGGGGAAATCCTAGATCTAAACCATAACAAAGCCCAAAGCCAGAGGTGGGCAAGGCCTGAAAAGGGGTAGCTGTGGAGTCCCAAGGACAACACCTGCATCCTCATTCCGGTGGCCCCATTCAGCTCCTCATGTCTCAGCCATGTCTTCCCCATGGCTGGCAGCCAGGGGTCCCCAGTGTCCTCTGGATCACAGAAGGGCCACCCCCCCCAAAGCCCTCCTTTGAGCAAAACAGCATTTGCTGGGCCTCTGTCCACTTGTCCATGGTGTGTGGGGCCCACAGGCGAGGCGGGAATGCCTACCAACCAGGTCTGCCATTTGGGGACTGTGGTCTTGCGTGATTATCTGGCACAGGCCGGGGTGGCAGGGAAGAAAGGCATCTCTTGCCAGCTGACAAGCAAACACACGAGCTCTGGACCAGGAGTTAGGAGTCCTGTCATGTCCCTTCAGTGAAGCCACATAGATAATTGATGACAGACCTGGAGTGTGCAGAGCAAAACAGAAACCTCAGTGGGGTCCATACCTCATGGATTCAACTTCAGAACCCCGGAGGCTGGTGGCAGCGCGGCAGGTTTCTGCACACTGATTCAGCGATTTTGGAGCCCCACAAGATCAATAATTCATCGCATACTACCAACTAAGTTAGGAAACTCACAAGAGAAAGAACTGGGCCTTCTATCTGGATTTTTCCTCCCCTCCTCTTGGCAAGCTCAGAGCTCAGGCCTACGCTGAGCACAGCTCCTGCCTGCCTGCCTGCCTCCCTGGCAGAGGGAGGAGGATGCAGCATTCTCCTGCCCATACGGGTGAGGACCTGCATCCCTGCCCACGTGGTCTACTTGGCAAGAGCTGTGCGTGTGCCCACTTATGTGGAAATGGGCAGGCCAGATGTCATGGTCACCATATGCTAGGTTTATGCGGTACATGACTTTGTTTGTGCAAATCGTCCCTGGCAATGTGGGATGTTCCTTTAAAGATGAGAAACTGAAGCTCAGACAGGTAAAAAGACTTCCCTGGTTTGCTCAAAAGTCAAGTGGGCTGGTCTGGAATCAGACAGCCAGTGCCCCAGCCCTGGCTCTGCCCTTCACGGCTCTACCACATTGAGCAACTTCTCTGAGCCTCCGTGTTGGGATCCATCTATTTCCTTGGGCTGCTGTGAAGAATGTGCCTTTCGTTCATTCATTCTTCAAGTGGCATGCGTCACGTCTGAGTAAGAACGCAGCCCTGACCTCATGAAGGTTACAGTCTGCTTGGGCACAGATGCCAGAAACTTCAGGGCTCCCTCTGGGCCTTCCTCCCAGCAGTCAGGCCCAGAAGAAGCACCCTGCAGCCCTAACTGTGTGCCTGTGTGGCCCCTTCCACAGGACCCTGGCTTGCCTCATTGTTTTTAGGTCCCAGCTGCCACCAGGCATCACCGACTTTGCGGGACTCAGAAGCAAGAGCCCGGAGAGCCCCACGTCACAGAGCTGTGGCTCCCACCCTGAGGACTGTGACAAGAACCAGAAGAGCCAACACTAGCAGACCTTGGGCACTGGGTCTACACTCCGACACTGGGGAAGCCTGAGCAGTGGCTTTGTGACCCTATACTGGGGGATCCCAGGCAGTGACTGTGCCCTGCTCTGCTCACTTCCTCAGACCGTGGTGCCTGCAGCCCTGTCTCCCAGCCGCTCTAACAGCCAGAGGAGAGGACACATAGTGCCTCATCAGGGTTCATGAAATAGGGTCCTAGGACTTCCATCAGAGGCTCTAGAGAACACCCCAAGCTCCCCACTAATATAAGGTACACACAGCTGAGGCCTGGAGTTATGCATTTTAAGGAGCTGCCCATGCACAGCCAAACTGCCTGTGTTTGAACCCCAAAATCTACCATTTTCCATGGCTGTGACCTTGGGCATGGCAATTAAACTTTGTGTCCTTGAGTCTCCCTATGTCGTAAGAGGAATACAACAGTATCTGCTGTGGGGCATGTGTCAACATGAGCACAGAGAGCTCCTATCTTCCAAGCATGCAGAACAATCTGGAAGGAAGTGACCATTTTGCATATGGTTGCCAAGTACCATACATCTTACCAGCAGAGACTGGCTACATCAGTAAGCTTGTTCCTTCACTGTCTAAGTTCCAAATTTCCTATAACACAGGGAATTCTGCAGGGTCGGAACCCCTGTGTACAGCTTCTCGGTGCACTCCTGCCCAAGAGGGGACACTCAAATCCTGTGTGGCATTCTGTGTGTGGACCTGCTCCTCCCCTCTACTTTAACTGCACATATAGATTTGCCCAATTCCAAGGTACTTCCTAATCCTCACAAGGTTACACAGTGACAGTGCGGAGGAGACTTTCAGGACACATCTTACGTCAGAACCTTGCCCAATATCCCCCTTAGCAGTCAAACCGCAACCTTCACCATTTCTCAGAAAAGACTCATCATTCCGCCTAGGTTGGGTTCTGCAAAGCAGTCCTGGAAGAATTCCCATGAAAGTGGTTGCCATGGACTAGATGGCATCACCTCTAAATTCACAGGCTGAAGCCCAACCCTATGGAGGTGGTCTGTGGCAACAGGGCCTTTGGGAGGTAACTAAATTTAAGGAGGGTGGGGCCCTTGATGGGACTAGTGCCCTCATAGGTGAGACCAGTTCCTCTCCCTCCCTCCCCATCAAGGAGTACACAGTGAGAAGGTGGCCATCTACAAGTTAGAGAGAGAGCCCTCGCCTGAGTTAAACATGCTGGCCCCCTAATCTCGGATTTCCAGTCTCCAGAAATACAAGGGGCTGTGTCTGTTATATAAGCCATACAGTTTAGAGCATTTTCTTATGGCAGCCTGAGCTGATGAATGCAGACATTTTTGGCAGCTGAGCTGAGCAACACAGTGCTTTAGGAGGAAACGTCCCCAGGTCCAGTCTGGAGCAGAGGGGGACTAGCAGGAGTGACACCCAGCACGTGGGACAAGAGGGGCTTCCTGTCTGACTCCATGTCTCCATCATTCTACCTTCCATCAGCTCCACACAGCATCTAGGCAGATCCAGGTAAAACTGCAAAGCAAACCAGCAGAGTCCTGACCTCACTGAGGAGCCCTGGCCATGCCCCCCAACACAGACACGTTAATGGTCCCTGACACAGATGGTGGAGCTGGGGCCTACTCAACACAGCAGCTCTCTTTGAGGTGAAGATCAGGTCAAGGACAATGTGTTCAAGTTCCCCACTTTGCCTGGGGGTTAAAAGGAGGACCTGCATGTTCCATAGCTAAGCTTTCCCATGCCTGGGCTGAAACATAGTTCCGGGAAGAAGAAAGTCAAAGCATATGCACCCAGCTACATTAGGGTCATTCTGCAAACTTAATTTAGTAAAAGTTTGATTCCTGGGAGAGCCTCATTCCTTCCTGCATTCCCTCCATGGCCTTACTCTTCCCTACACTTCTTACTGTCCCTCTCTCCTCCCGGCTCTGGGCCAGCCCAGGTGGGCAGAGTGGCATTCACCTGTGCTTACGGGTCTGGCTCTGGACACTGTCCAGGGAGTGAGGGCACAGGGATGGTGAACAGACTTGGTGCCTTCCATGTGCGGTGGCTACCTGGGAGCTGTGAGTCCCACAGCTGAATCACATGTCAGGGTGGGGCTGGACGCCAGCAGGGTGCCACACAGCTGGCAGCAGCCTTGCTTTCCTGCCCACACAGGACACGACCTGCACCCGAGTGAGATTAGAAGCATAAGAAAGATAAGAAAGGGAAGATAGGAGAGGCTGCATTTAGCTGGGGTCGATGAGGCCACTCAGGACAGGGAGAAACATGGAAGAGGAGGAGGAGGAAGACTTCCATGCAGGAGAAACAGCACAGGCCGGGGCCTAGAGAGACTTGGGGAGGTCCCTCTAGGCGGAAGGGAGAGGTGGGCAAGTGGAGGCCAGAGGTGGCAAAAGCCAGGTGACCAAGGACGTCCCAGAACCTCAAGGCCTTAGGGTTGCTGACTTTGCTCGAGTGCAACAAGCTGCTGGGAAGCTAAAACTGGCTAGTGACACATCCACTTGTGTCTGTAAAACACAAGTGGTTTACCTCACGATGTGGTGCACTATATGGCTAAGCTGACTTCTGGTCAACTCCGGGTTTGGGGATCCAGGAGACACATAGAAAATATTAAGATCTGGGCCAGTTTTACATGTCTGCAAGGATATGTATATTCATACACACACACACACACACATACACACATACACGTATGCACACACACATCTCCATCTCTACACACATATATGTATGTGTGTGTATACACAGCAAAACACACCACATGGGGGTCAGTTGAACTAAACGCATTTAGCAAAAAAGCAAGGCTGTGGGCTGCGACAGAGAGCCCCAGGGACCCCACCTGCCTGGTTCCACCACAGTTGCTGTGCCCCAGTCACCTACCCCCACCCAACCTCTCTGAGGCAGATCGCTAAACTGCGGGCTGTGCTTGAGGTAGTCTCTCACGGGTGCTCATGGGGCGAACACAGTGGTCCATCCCAGGGCCAGAGGAAGCTGCCTGTCAGTTTCCTGCCTGGCTTCTCCCCAAGGGAGACTTGAGATCCTAACCTCCACTCCATGTCACTTCCTGGGACTGACAGCATCCTCTCCCCACTCAGGTCCACTCTGGCCTCGGCCGTGCCCCAGACTGTCCCTCAGTCTTCATTGGTCAAGGATGCTTTAGCAGGAGAATTTCATTTTCATCTGAATTATTTACAAGCATTTCAATGATAATATTTAGTATTATATTTGGTAATATAATGACATTTGGAGTTAGAACTGTGAGCTCCACCCCACCTGACATGTTCTTTAGAATTCCCATTAGTTTGCTTTCATGAAACCTGAATGGAGCGTTTCATCCCATGTTTGATTAATCAAAGAAAATCCTAATATGATAAATGGAACTATTTAAATACTGTTAATATTTGAAATTGTTGCCCATGTATATGGAAATTTTCTTGATACTTCAAAAACCAATTGACAAGGGCTGGGATTTAGCTCAGTAGTAGAGCACCTGCCTAGCAAGCACAAGGCACTGAGTTGGAGCCCTGGCACCCCCCAAAAAAAACCAGTTGACAGCAATGCAAGCCAAAGCAGTGGCAAACATAATTCTGCAAACTTCCTTCACAATTTCCAATTTCCTTTTTCAATTGTTTTGATTCGTTTTTGTTTTCATCAGAATCATTACTTTTATTTGTTACGTTGGTAACAGTTTTGTGTTATAAATCTTAATGCACTCAGAAGTGGTATGTATAAAAACCATGATCTGTTTTATTTATAATGGAGTTCTTTGTGAGATCTCAGTTGAAAAGAAGGATTCTGCTGCTAAAAATATTTAAGGAAGAAATGGACTAGATGACCTCCAGCTGAGCTAGCTTCAGTGGCTCGAATATTCCACAAGTCTGAAGAGACTCAGTAAGAGTACAGCCCCCTGAGTTTGTAGCCAGCTGAGTTTGTAGCAAGCTTACAGGAGTGGAGATCTGCACTCCTCTTGGCTCAAAGAGCATAACACAATCCTTAAATTGAAGAAGGCTGGGGTTTTGCTACTTTCACATAAATTACCAAAGGAGGAAAATTCATAACTAGAAATTCTTGCAATAATACTGCTTTTCATTTTTGTACTAAAGGCGTAATGATTCTGTAAGGAGCAATGTATACACTCGGAGCAGAAACGCATGGACAAGGGTTACAGCTGCGTCGTGGAAAGGGAACAGGAGAACAGTGGACTCTGCCTTCGGTCGCGAACACCTAATAAGATGCCTTTTGTGTCCTAACCTTGACCTCGGTCTATGTGAATGACGCGCATCCACCACTGGGCTGCAGGACAAGCTGCGGAACACGCAGGGCCCAGTGCAAGGAAAACCTGAGGCCCTTGTTCAAAACTTAAAGCTGGCAAGGTGATGGCACCAGAGCACGGAGCCAAGCGCAAGCCCTTCCGAGAACGGGTCCCTGAAGCACTGGCTCCATGCCCGTGAAGGAGGGAGACGCACCTGTTAAATGCATAAACACTTCACTGGTGGATTCACAGCACCGTCTCTGTGCAAAGAACAGCACCTTTTTATCTTTACTCAAACACGCTGAGCAAAGATACGAAGTTACAGAGACTTCCAATCCCGTTTCTGAACTCTCTGCATAAAAATGAGATACACTTCTACAGCTCTTTGGATCTGGCATACTTCTCAGTTATATGTCATAAAAGCGAACATTTCTTAAATGGGAGCAAGTTAAACTGGAGAGGTCCAAATGAGATTCATACCTTGACCTGTATCAACGGTGCTAAGCCTCAGCCAACTTCAGGACTTTGGTCATGCAGCGTGGTTATGTAACATGCCATCCTGGGGGAGCTGGAGAGGGGTCCATGGGAATGCTCTGTGCTATTTCTGCAGCTTATGAGTCTAAAATGATTTCAGAAAAATCATTCTGCAAAGCAAAGCAGTACTTTGAGAATTTGTATGTAGACTGTATAAAAACAAAAGGCACAGTCCACACCCAGGGATGCTGTGAAGTCAGAGCTACTGGTATGCTCATTAGGCAAGACCTCCGGACTCTAGAAGCTTCCAGACCATTTAGGGAGCAAGGAGAATGACACCACCAGTAGCTCACAAAACTTCTTAGTAAAAGTGGGAGAAAAGTAGCCCTTCCCCAGGAGCAGGGACTAGCGAGCAGAATGCACATTGGCCCCGGGCCTTGCTCCATAACTTTAGGCAGCCCTGGGTCGGTTTTCTGTTTCCAAACTACCACTTGAGAAAGGAAAGTTAAGCCAGTTTAGAAACAGCTTTAAATAACATTCAATTACATGGTGAGAAAATGTTGCCTTTCTAATTCCTTTTCCATATCCTAATGACATCTAGGAGAAAGTGTTGCTCCGGTGCTACCATGGCTTCGACTCCTCTGCCTTTTTCACAGAGAGGACCCAGTCTTTGACAAGCAGCAATATCTACCCAGAAACTGTGTTCCGTGGTCACACCTTGAGTAAGTACTCAAGTGCTGTGAAACTCAGGATTTAGTACTCAACTCATTTTGATGCAAACATTTTGTTCTAGTACTTGTTTGTTTGGTACTTGACAGGCAAGCTAAACTTGTCAGTGTCAACTGCCTGGTAACCTGTTACCCTTTCCAGCCAAAACAATTTGGTACTCATCATTTTCGGCACTCACCATGCCTCCCAGACCCAATATGATTACCAAGGTACCACTGCACTTCCTTTGTGTCTATTTTCACACTTGCTTCTTCTTTATACGAGCAAAACTAGTTTCTCATTTACAATTAAAACCTAAAATTTCCTACTTGAAATAAATGTACTTCATGTAGACATAAGTACATTTAAACAAAGTCCAAGTGGCAAATGGATACAGCAAAGCTTAGGAAGATGGGGCACGACAGACTGCAGTTTGGAACTACTGAGTCATCTGCCACTACAAGGTGGAGGTGTGTGAAGCCAAGCGAGCCCGCAGGCCTGCGGGGGGCCAGGTGGAAAGAGCTCACAGAAGGACCTCACCGGATATGGCAGTGAGGGGCCTTCCAGCATGTCCCTGGTGGGAAACCATCAGCAAAAGCGCTCCTCTGCTTAAACCCAAGAAGCGAAATAAGCAGCACATCACCTAGGTGTCTAACTGGGCTCTGCCACATCTGATTCTCCACAGCTGACTGTGTCGGTGGGACCTGCACAGGCAGAGAAATACTACAGAGGCTGGTCCTACAGAGGGCAGCAGTAAAATCAGGAAACAAGGGATGACGTTTCCCCTAAACGTGTCATAACATGGCCACCACAGAAAAAGCATAAACCTTGATGATTTATCTGGGGAGAGATGTTATTTGTTTGTCTTCTGTAATTGCCGGTTAGGAGGGTGAGTTTCCCATCGTTCAGTTTCAATAGAAGACTCTTGCTTCAGGGGGCCTCAAGACCTCTAAGCTTACCCCTCCCGAGACCGGCGGCGATGGCTCTTGTACTCTCCATAGTTGCACAGCACTCTGTGCACCGTCCTGTTCTTTCCTCGTTCAACAAATATTGTTGGTGAGGGACTAAATGCTGATGGCTGCTGGGTTTCTGCAAGGCCAGGGCTCACTAGGTTCCCCACTCGCAAGGACATGAATGTATGTAGTCCCCAGACCACCTTCATCTGGAGGCCTCCCTACAGCTCAGCAGCAGAAGATGACAGTATGGGTGGGACCCAGATGCCATCTTAGATGGGCATGCAGAACGCCACAGTGAGGGGGGTGTAGGCTGGTACGATCAGGTGAGATGGATAGACAAGCGAGTGTGTATAGCTTGAACACCTTGAAATGGGCTTATTTACCAATGGTTGTAAGATTTGCTTAGTCATCACTGCTAATAATGCTAATATTGGTTGCCCTCATTTATTGCATGCCTGTAAGTGTGCTATCCTATGCTAAGTACTTTCCACATTATTTGATTAAATTATCCAATAACCAGAGAGAGAGAGAGAGAGAGAGAGAGAGAGAGAGAGAGAGAAAGAGAGAAGCCAGGGGGATCTTTTGGTACAAGAAGAGGCGTGAGGTGGCCTTGGGTGAGGCTCTCGTTTCCTGCAGTAGCTGGTCTTTGGCCAGTGCCATCTTGTCGTGAGGCGCTCCGCCCTGCCCTGTCTCAGTCTCACAATGGCCAAAGCCCCTTTACATCCACTCTGCTTCTATAGGTGCTTCCTATCTCCCAAGAGACAACCACAAAGCTGCCGTGCAGAAAGGCACCCAGAATGCCCCAAGCCTCTTCCTTCTTGACTACAATCTCATACAGTGTCTGGGGAGAGCAACTTTCCTGCCAGCTGCCTCCAGGTCTCACGAACTTAGCTCAACCCCCAAGAAGGAGGCCGAGGCTCAGGTCCTGGCCCGGGAGCCAGTTCTGTTTCCTCCATGCTTGAGTGTCACAGCCAAGAAAGCAACGCCTTCTATCTGTTATACAAAGATTGTTATTTGTCAGTCAAGAGGGTTCTTCTCTTAAAATGACAGAAACAAGCCAGAAGATAACTATAGCTGTTGTTGCTGGTGTAGGACTCAGCTCTCTAGAGGACTGGACTGTGCCTCGTTTTCAGGTAGCTCTCACAGGGTGGGCCAGTGGTGGATATATATAGGCCTGGGCATGCACAGCAGAGGAGCAGCACGGGTGGATGCATGCATCAGAGGAGCATGCATCAGACGAGCGTGAAAGACAAGGTCTCCTTTTGCCATTTCTTCTGCCCTCACTTGTTAGATCAGCCTCTCCTTGGCCTAGGTGAAGATAGACGGCAGAGCTCACAAAGCTGTTGTCTCCTGGCCCCTCTAACCCAAGCCGGGGGTTGTGCGGATGACTGAGACCCAGAAACCTCACTTGAGAAGCAGCAGGTGAGACAAACCAGAGTCCCTGGCCTATACCTCTTGACCTGTAGGTCAAGCTGAGTTAGGCTCTGACCTCTGATCCATGACCTGCTGTCACGGCCTGACCTCCTCGTTCCAGCGCACAGGTCAGGAGGGGACAAAACGGCTTACTCTGTGGCATGAAGCTCAAAAGATGCAAAGGCAGAAATGTAGCCCACATCTGGTCCTGCAAGATCAGGCAGCTTTCTCCTTGGCGCCTCTGCTGGAGGAGGGTGTGGGAGCAGATCCTGCCACACTACCTCACCCCTGGCCAAGAAGCCGTGCAGACTCACTTGGCAGCCATCAGAGCATATTTCCACTTTGAGGGCCTCTGCCCAGCAAAAAATTATTGTACCCTAACCGGGATTTCTCACCCCGTGCACTCTGGACACCAACCAAGACAGTTCTCTCCAGCGGGGGCTGCTGGGTACTTTGTAGGATATTTAGCAGCATCCTTGGCCTCAAACCACTAGAGGTCTCTGGCAGCCCCGATGGTAACAATCAAAATTTTCTCCAGACAGCGCGAAGTATCTTCTAAGGGGCAAAACTGTCCATGGTTAAGAACTACTGACCTAGAACATAAACCTGTTTAGTTGACTTGGACAATTTTTGCAAATTTTTTTGTCTTATTTACAACTCGAACATGAATACGAGTTAAAAAAAAAAAAAGGAGGAAGATTCAAAGGGTAAACAATATGAGCTGTATGTCCCCCTGTCATTGACATCACTGCCGTAAAACACAACACATCGTGGTCCACTGCCTGGCTGAAATGGCTTTGCGCTCGTTGCTGCATGTGACCAGGATCTGGTGGCCATCCTCCTGAGGGAGTCTCTGTGCTTCTTGGGTTCAAACACAGAGTAGCAGCACAGTGGGGAAAGCAGGGCTGCTGTGACGAGAGAAGCAGCACGGGCTGAACACACTCGTCCGAACCAGAGCTTCCAAGGGGGTCGGGTTCCATTTGTTTTAACTCAGCCACAAACTGACAAGGCCAAAGTTCATCCTAATTGTCTTCGCAGTTATAGAGTTTAACACAATGTAGGATATAAGTAGAAGCCAGATACCTGTTTGTTGAGTTAATTGATTCTATCTGGCCTGGAATATTGTATTGTTTTATGGGAAAAGTAGCTTCTTATTAGCCTTGGCCACGCCCAGGATCCTAGACATCTGTACATCACTGTCTCCATGGCTGTAAGAAATCTACAACCAAGAACCACCCTTGGACTCATTCCTCTGTGGGTTCCACTGCCAAAATCTCTGGCTATCCAACAGGAGGTGCTTCTGCAGCTGGCAAGCAATACTGGGAACATCTGATCCCACTCAACCTGCAGGTCACTCTCAAAAGCTCCCACCAACCCTGGTGCCATCCACCTCCCACCCTTGCGAGTCTGTACCTCCACCACGCGTGGGGAGAGGAGCCGAGTTCCCACAGCAGCCCCTGCAGATCACTGACCTGCCAGAGCCACTGACATTGCACAGACAGGGAACAGGGGTCCCACCAGGAGCTTGACGCTTGCACCTGAGTGATCTGCACATGTGAAGCTGCTGGGACAGGGACAGCTCCTCATATGGATAGTCTGCTTCTGGGAGAGTCCCTGTCTGTCTCCAATGAAGAGTGGCACTGAGAAATTACCAGGTGGGAGGCTTCTCAGCATTAGAAGTTCAGCTGAGCGACCTGCCACAGGAAAAGGACTTTGCAGAATAAACTCACACATCTGTTCACCAGCTCAGCACATACTTCTTAAATGTCCTCCACGGGCCAAGGCTCCATATAAAGTCAGCCCACTGCAGTTAGAGAGACCAGTCTCCATTTCTGACACCAACTGCAAGTTCAAGCATTCCCAAGACCACCCTCAGTTTGACAGCTCTCTATGACTCCCAGAACTGTGACACTGTTATCCCAACGTTTACAGCTTACTACAAGGAAAAGGTACAGATTAAAGTCAGCCAAAAGAAGGAGAGCACAGGGCACAGCTCACAGTAGGCGCTTCTGATTCCTAGTTCCAGCTTCATGGGACTCCCTCAGGAAGGCAGAAGGACTATGAGTGACGGTGCACATGCATGTTGCCTGCCGAAGCTCGCTTCTGCCTCAATGCCCTGAGTCCTCGTGGGTCTTGGTCAGGAAACCTGAATGTCCTTCCATGTGGCTGACCCCAATCTGAAATTTTTCTAGGGGTTGACAGTTATTGCATGACACAAAGTTCCTGCCCTAAATCACACTGTTCCTATCTGGTTTAGCTCAAGACCTGCAACTAAACAAAAACAGTTTCATGAGTTGTGACATCCCAGGGCTTAGAGATTCCCGCCCTGAACCAAAGGCAAAGATCACGCCTCATTTCAGAAAAAGAGAAATGTTCACAGCTCACTCTGAGTCCTGAATCTGTTCGTCCCTCCACCTAAAAGCATGCACCTTCTCTAGACCCCATTGATAGGAACACAAAGGAAAATGTTGGCCATGGGTGCCTATGGCTTTTAGCTGGCTCAGCATCTGCTTCTCCTCTGGTAAGAGCACCCCAACTTTCCCCCATGAGAACACATGCTTCCTGAACTCTTATCTCTTGTGGATCAGGGGAGACTAAACTCACCTTCCAACGAGGTCCAGCAGCAGGCTCAGACCAGTCAATCCAAGTCTGCCCTCCAGCTCCTGCCCACAGTGTTCGCCAGACCCGCGACCCAAGCCAAGCAGTGATATCAGTCCTGGAGCCTTCACTGCCAGGTGCAGTGTTGTTCCCTAAGGATAGCAGTAGCCACCTTGGCACCCTAAAGAACAAAGGAACCCAGAGAAAGACCGAGCCAAGCTGTGCAGTTGTGGCTTGCGGGGAGTGCCTCAGGCCGACTCTGCCAGAATGCAGGTTTACCTGACTCTCTGCAGTGACAGAGCTAATACTTTTACTATTATTATGGTTTTGTGGGGTTTTTTGGCCAAAATGTATTTGAATTGGGTTTCTGTGATTTTCAACCCTTTATCCCTGACCCAGACACTCATCCTGATTTTCCCCCACTTTCCATGTGTCTTCTGCATTTGCCCAGGTATTGTCCAATTCAGATGTGAGTGGGTCTGAGTAGGGCTCCAGGTCCTGATCCTCTGCCTCCAGGAGGAAGGGCTGGCCCGCTGCGGACTCGCAGGCCTCCAGGCAGCAAGAATAGGGACGGAGAGCGGGTGCGCCGTCACTAATGTCAGACAGGAAAAGAATCAGCATCGCTGTACTGGTCTCTGGTGGAGGCCTTGTGAGGAGAGGGAATGCAGAAGGGGTCGTTTATCAACTAAAGGAGCATCTTTGTGCACTCACAATCCTGGAAAATAAGCACTTTCGATCTCCCAAGAAAGAATTGGCCCCCTGGACTACTGAAACAAATCTTTCTCTTTAAAGTCCTAAATTTTATAAGTCAGTATTTGATCTGATTTCTTGCTTTGAAAGAAATTCAGACTGCTTGGATAATTTAAGGAAACACTTGCCATCTCAAATCATTTGTAAACAAGGTAGAATGTGGACTCATCAAATAAACTGACCTGTCAGTCCTGCCGAGTGTTACGGAAGAAGTGGGAAGGAAATGGGGGTGACTATAAGAATGCAATCTGAGGGGTTTCTGTGGGATGAAAAGGTTCCGGTCCTGGCTGCCCCTCTGTTAATATAGTGGTTGTGATGCTACACTGTGGTTTTGCAAGATGTTACACTGAGGCAAAAGAGGGTAGTGGGTATTCAGGACTCACTATATTATTTCTTAAAACTCCACTTAAATCTACAATTATCTAAAACTCATTTTTCTAATTAAAAATAAATGTCAATCATAAAACCGTAACAGAATCATGGCACTCTGGAACACTGACTGACTTCCTTTCTCCTCACGGAATACTGATTAGGAACATGTTTCGTATCCTCATTACCCACATTCCACTAGTTAATTATACAAGTAGGATAGACGGTTACATATGACTTGGAGCCTGGGTTTCAGTTCACAGATTTTCTCAAATAAGATTCTTAAAGTTATGTGAAGTTTTTTACTTATTCAACTTCGTTTTGGTGCATTTAAAAATTCAGTCTTGGGAGACTGTAGAGAAATGTGCTAAAACATGTTCATAAAACCACCCATCCTGATTATGACAAACATATCCCATACAGTCACATTTGCCTAAGCTTCTATGCCATTCCAAGTACAGGAAACTGTGCTAAATATTTATCACACATCGTTGGCTTTGACAAAGAGCTATAGCATTCTCTTACGAACAGATGAAAAAGATGGGTTTGATTGCAGCTTCCTCACTGGTTTAATTGTCTCTTCTGAATAAACACTGCCTCTCTTTCAATGGTATTGGTCCCTAGTTTGCCATTTCAAGAGTTATTATAAAAAATGATCACCAGCACGGATGCCAAGTGATAACAAGGTTTATTTTATAATTTTCTCTATCGTGTTGAAAAGCCCTCTCCCTCAGGAAGTGAGAATGAGCACTATTTTTCCCCCAGTCTTGGGTAAACACTCACCATTGTCAACAGCATGAAGGATGATTGTGTAAAGCTACCATTTACATGAGCAGACTCTCGGTCAATGTGCTTCCTGGTGATAAGCACTCCTGAGTCTTCATCCACATGACCCAATCTGCTGGATCATGGACTACTTCATATCTTGTAGAAGGAAAACAAACACAATTTCTAAAATCAAAAAGTTACATTAAAGTACAAACCAAAATGCCATATATCCTAGGAATACCATTACTGTCACAAGTATTGTGGAAATTCTAAGACCAGCGAAACTACATGTGTGTTCATGAACTTAGGGAAAGGATGACGGTGTGACTACCCTACTATTATGCCAGATTTATGCTCCCTGGAATGCTAAGTGTCCCCTCCTTGTTGGACTGGACAGAACTTGGTCTGCCCTGGCTTCAAGTTAAACCCAACCCTCCCTCGCAGCAGAGGCAGAGAACTTCACTAGCCCTGCAGTGAAGGTTCACTTTGGAGCAAAGCCCAAAGGACCCCACTGGTTAAGCCAGCCCAGACCCTACGCCTGTGCAGATCCGGTGCCATGGTAACAGGTGGGCATGCCAAGGTCCCGAGGATTTCCGGAGCCATCAGCCCACAGAGGGCATCTCTTGGAACCACGTCTGGTTGCCAACAGCAGATTCCTACTGAAGGGCCACAGTAGCAACTCCCTGTACTCAAGCAGACAACAAACACAGGTCCAGAAAGCAGTGCTGAAGGGCAGTCATTCCATATTTGGCGAAATGCTTTCCAAGGGGTCAACAGCTATCATGCTCTGGCTTCTGATAGGTCACAGTTTTTAACAGTATTGAAGCTTTCCCACATAGCACTTCACCTCTCAAGTACAGGCTCAGAAGCTTCTGTGCCTTTGCAATGTTTACAAACCAGGTGTAGAAGCTCCTCGGTGAACTATCTCTGGCCAAAGCACTACGCAAGTTCGGGCATGAAAGGTTAATTACAAGGAATGTAGATGGAGCAGAACAAAACTAAGCCAAATCTGCACATTGGATATCACCTCGACCTGGTTACACAAGACACTCAACCAACACCTTGGAAAAACCATATCTGAGGCCAAAGTGAATGAACTGTTCAGTTCTTAAATTCAGCACCATTTCACTCCAGAAAGAACAGTGATTATGGAAAGATCAACCAATAACAAATGCTGGCGGAGCTGTGGGGAAAAAGGAACCCTCCTCCACTCTTGGTGGGAATGTAGATTGGACCAGCCACTGTGGAAATCAGTATGGAGATTCCTCAAAAAGCTACAACTAGAGGTGCCATTAGATACAGCTATTCCTCTACTGGGCATCTTCCCAGAAGAATTAAAATCATCATACCACAGCGATATATACACAATCATGTTTATAGCAACACAACTTGTAATAGCTAAGTCTTGGAAACAACCTAAATGCCCAACAACTAATGAATGGCTAAAGAAGATGCAGTTTTTCTACACAATGGAGTACTACTCTACCATAAAAAGGATAAGCTAGAAACATGTGTAGGTAAATGGATGTTCCTTGAGAACATACTCTTAAGCAAAAAAAATCAGACATTCATGAGTACATCGAATTGTTTCTCTGATATGAGTAACCATAAGGGTAAATAAGGACAAAGAGGTGTAATAGATATTATATAAAAGGAAGGTTACATTCAAAAGAGAGGAGAACTAGAAAGGGGAAGGGGGAAAAGAAAAAAAGGGAAAAGGAAAGAAAGAGGAAAGGGGAAAAATGGGAAAATATAAATAAACCTGCTAAATAGGGAAGGGGGAGCAGAAGAGAGGGGTGGGGAAGAGGGGGGAACCAAGATACATCATGTACAGGTACAAAATAACCATGATGAATGTGACCATTATGTATACAACGTACCAATACAAGCTCTTGGTTAAAAAAAAAAAAAAGTTCAGCACAGTCCTAATGTTTACTGAAATCCACTGATAAGGGCCAGTCATACTCAGGAAAACATCAATAAAGAAGACACAGACTGTATTTTGGTGGTTCCCAAAGGAGGGCCCTCCTCAGCGGTGGCATCTGTGAAATGCAAATCCTCACCCCAGAACTCTGAATCACAAATCTTACCAGTGGGGCCCGGCAGCCTGCATTAAAGAAGTCCTCTGATGTCTGGTACACATGCTGTTTGACAGTCCCCGCTTAGGGCTGCGCTTATGCAGCAGGCGCCAACATGGTTACTGGTTACTGCTCGCAGTGAAAACGCTGCAAAGACTGAGAACGAGTGTTGAGAAATTCTGATAACCATTGGTGTCACCATGTCCCCTAGTCTATAATCAATTTTGTAGTAACTAATTTGTATTGTACTGTACAAAATTATCACTCCATAATTAATTGGAAATTTTTTAAAATCTGGCTGTCTCAACAGTTAGGTTGGGAAGGGCTGCTCTAAGAAGGGGTCTCAAACTGCAGTGTGGACAGGTGACAAACAGGTGACAGAGCTGAGCAGAGTGGGCGTGACAGGGCCTGGGGTCAACTGTCAAGGTTGGTCCTGAGATGGGGCAAGACGCAGAAGCCCTGTTCTGCCCCACATGGCCGTGGCCCCATAGAACATAGACCAGATGCCAAATCTGCCCATTTTCTAAGAGCATCCAGAAAACTCAAGTTTCTGTACATGACCTCTTGAATTTTCAAGGCTGAAAACTTTACTTTCAAAAACAAAACAGTGAACTCAAGTGCCCACGGCTAGATGAATGGGTCAGAAAAATGTCGTAAATGCACACAGCATATGGATAGTCGGCCTCACGAAAAAGGGGAATTTTGGCACGTGCTAACATAGATGAACTCTGGATCCATTAAGCGAAGCGAAAACAAGCCAGCCACTTAAAGACAGATCCTGTAGGAGTCCGCTCACGGGCTACGGAAGAAGTCAGATTCACAGAGGCAGGATGCAGAATTGGGGGGCCAGTTTTTCAGAATTGGGAGGTATTGAGTCTCGTCTGAGAAGACGAAAGACGTTCTGGAGGTAGACGGGGATGAGGGTTGCACAACCACATGAATGTACTTTGTGCCGTTCATCTCTCTCCACTTAAAACTGGTTAAATTGGCAGTACGCGTGTCCTCACCTCAAGTGCTCAGAGGCGGGGCTGGTGGACAGGGACTGGAGTATGTGGGTGCTCCTGCTGACTCACTCTCAGGAGGTGGGGCGGCGGTCAGTGCCCTGCCCTTCCTGTCTGGGGCCTGACCTGGAAGGCTGTAAGTCCGTCTCTGGCTCCTCCGTTCTCTTCCTGCTTCTTAACCACCAGGACAGGAGGAACTTCCCTCTGCCTAGGCCCTGCCACCATGCCGTTTCTGCCTCGGAGCTGGTCCGCCGTGCAAGGACTGAGACTTCTGAAGCTGTGGGCCGAAACAAACGCTTCCTCCTTTAAGCTGCAATGTAGGGTATTTTGGCTCAACAAGAAGAAAAGTGACAAAAACACCCGGCCAATGGGCATTTGCCAGGAGGCTTCTCATATTTCCATAACTGAGATCGAGTCAACCTCAGGAAGACATCGAAGGGGCTCATTCGCCACGAGGAGTCCCCCTGGTGTAGGCTAGTTCTGCAGAACAAGCCCTCCTTCCTCTTCTTCTGTCCTCACCGTATCAGACTCACGGTTCTGTCAGGATCCACAGCACTGAAAGCTCCCCGCTGGATTCCAGGCCTGGTGCCATCCTCTCCACTGACAGTGACGCTCCAGGGGCTCATTGGCATCCACTACCGGCACCCTCACAATGGCCCTGGCTGCTGCCTTCCTGGGCTGCTGGAGCTGACCCCCTCGAAGGAGAACTGCTGCTCTTGGTTTTCCACGGCAATGACAAGACTGTGAGCCATGTGCGTTTCATAATCGAAAGGCTGCCGAGCCCAGAGAGAGGATTTCATTAGCACCTCGGGCTCCTCTGGTTGAAGGACAGCTCAGCATCAAGTCATCCTCACGAACCCGAGAGCTTGTGGCTTTTGCACTTCATTTATTATTTACATTGTCTTTGATAATGATCAAAAGACAGTCTTCAGCTCATTTTCAAATCACTTATGGAGCTCTTTTTTTATTCCCTCCTCCTCTCCTGGTTGAAAAGAGCCACCATCCATCAGAGAGTAATGAAAAATGCAACAAAAACCATAACTTAATGAAACATTAATGTGACAACCAAGCTGCAAAAAAATCAGGGGAACTTGGGGAGATATAGATATTAATGATCACAGATATCCAGGGTACAAAGTGGCCAGTGACTTAAAGGGACTGAAAGACTGGGCGTACTTGGGAAATTGAGTGGCGGGCAGGCGGTGTACGGGCTTGGCAGAGCCTGGCTATGCACGGTGTGGTCTGGGTGCCGTGGGCACCCCTACAAGTCTGCTAAGATGGCAGGCGGGATCTCAGGCCCCGAGCAGACCTTCTGTCTTGGGTGGGCCTCTCTCCTAAGTGACTGTCCCGTATCAAGCAGGAGACCCGAGTGTCCCGGTGTCTCCCTGAGAGCCAGGAAGCCTAGAGGCACTGGGGTCAGACCGCCTTTAGAACTCCCATTCCACCACTCTCAAGCTACATGAGCCTGCAGAAATGCTTTGGTCCCATTATCAATAAAATGCGAATCTACTACTTTCCTCCAGGGCCAGCTTTTCCATCAAGCTTGGTAGACAGTGCCAAGGACTCACCGTACTTTTAAAGGCCACATGAATGTTCCAAATTCTTTAAATGTTAAAAGTTTAATGTTTAAAATGTTTAAAACTCAGAAGAAAAGTAAAGAGAGAACACTTAGCTTGAAAAAACATTTCATTTCCTTATCACACGAGAAAAGAAGAAAAATTTTAAGGCCTATGTAAATGTATTAAATTTTGTCTTACAATGTCGACGTATTTACCAATATCAAAAATAATTCTTAATATTGATGTTATTTTAGTAGGAGGAGCCCACAGCAGTAGACGAAAGCTCAGTGGGGCCCTGCCTTCTTCACGGGGCGACACGCAGAATGACCCGTGCTCAGACGCAGGAAGCATTCACCAGATCTGTGCACCCAGCTCAGTTTCACTTAGCAGGCAGAGAGGGGTCTCCGCATCCATACCAGCGGCTTGGTCCGCCGCAGTTAAGGCTCTGCCCTGTCACGCGTAAAATCCCTCCGCTGGTCTCACGGTCAGTGAAGACATCAAAATGTGTCTCTTCGTTGCCTTCCAATATGTTGAATTTTACTCTCCAAGCTGATGTAAATGGCGAATCACAATCTTGAACCAGGAGATGCAACAACACCCTCCAGGACTCGACCTTCAGAAATTTGAATCTTATACTGCAATTTGAATCTTATACTGAAAGAGGAAACCATCTTATCCATGTAATGGAGACGAAGAAACACATTTGGAAGAGAAGGAAGAGAGAGAGGGAAGAAAGAGGGAGGGAAAGAAGGAAGAAAAGGAAGAAATGTAGGTCCTTATCACAGCACCATGGGCGTTTCCCTTGCTATTGAATTTGGCCTCGAGATTTTTGAAGCTGCCTGCTACAAAAGAAGGAGCACTAATAAGGAACAACTAATCCCTCCAACCAGTGATTTGCTGCCTTGGGTGAGTAATTCCAAAAGTACCCTCATGCTCAACTCAGTATCTTATTTTGCTAAAATTTTTAAAAAAAATAATACACATCCTAGTTTACTTGCTCTAAAAATCTTAGTTCTTCTAAAATAGGACACTTGTGGTTATCTAGATTAAAGTGCTCATTTTTAAGCACATGTAGATCTTTACAATAGCTTGTTATTCAATATTTTAGTGACAGTGGCTCTTGACATGCACATCAAAACAGCAGTATATTTTTCCCCCTGGCTTTTTTTTTAAAACACAGCTTTTTACCAAGCCCAGGGAAGATTTTGAGACAAGACTCAATTAGAAGATTATTTTGTAGTTACTACATACGTTTTGGTTGAGGTACTTTCGTCGGAAAACATTTCACTTCGGTTTATATAATTAAGATGTTTTAAGTTACATCTTTTAAAAATAATTGTTTGCACCATTTATGCAGCAACCACTACTCTGTGCCAGCTTCTCTGCTAGATACTTGCAAAAAACATATATCATCTTAAGGGAGCTGACAGCAAGGGGGTATTTGGGCAATAATAAAACAAACAAATCAATTAAATAGAAACCTATTTAATTAGAAGAGGAAGAGAGAACAACAGGGCTAGAAGGTGCCCAGGAAAGGAGTGGGGGAGTTTTAATTAGAGAGTGAAAGAAGTTCCTCATCAAGAAAAAGGTCAAGAGAAAGAGGGAGATACAGTGAACAGTCACTGTTTAAAAATGGAATACTAAAAATCCTAAAATTTGAAATCATATCTTGAGTGACTCTTATTTTACCTCTCAGCAATCATACATACCTTAAGTGGTGCAGTATTTCCAAACTATTCTTACAGTGATTTCCAATGCTTTCTCAAAGCCTAGGACTCCTGTGCTAAATGAAATCGTATGTGGAACTCCAGTACACAAACAGGTAAGCCCAGGAAACAAGGCCAAAATTTACCTGCTCAGGTGATTCTGCTCCTGCCTCCCGTGTATCAGAACTAGGGAGTACTCCTGGCGTCTAGTGGATAGAGGCCAAGGATATGATATATTGGACAGCCACCCACCACAAAGAATTTTCCATCCCAAAATGTCAGTAGCATGGAGGTCAAGAAACCCCAGCTTCAAGTTAATAGTTATTCTTTATGTTCCCTAGTCCTCAGTTTCTTTGTTTATAAAATAAATATAATGTGATAGTTTCAAACATTAAACATGAAATAATGAAGTAAGTTTTCTTACCACATTTTCTGGCAAAAGGCTATCAAAGACGTAAGGTTAAATGACTGACTGAATGATTCTATATCAGTATGGTTTGACTTTATTATAGCTTAAATGACTTTGGAGAAGTATATCTTATTGATGCCCCAGCAAAACAAAGCTTAGGGCTTGGGGACTGTGTCAGTGTAGACCAGGGGCTGTACAGGACAGCGATGGCTCTCCACAATCCCTTGCTCCAATGAGTAGTGTAAACCGAGGCTAGTCTGTGTGGGGAGGATAAGGAAATATGTATGGGGAATACAGGAAAGTGAAATATTTATAGGGAATATTGGGTTTTAGCAATTTCAGTAGCAAGGTTCCCAGTGGCCCCACTACAAACATAGATGCCAAGTATGGGGCTCAAAAACCGCCCACATGTTTTGTTTTGTTTCTTTAAATAATAAAATCTACATAGCTTCATAATCTAAGCATCCTGAGCAGGGTTTCTCCACTAATACAATCAATTGAGAAGCCACTCTTTCAGTAATGGTTTTTGAGAAACAAGGAAATAAAGGACTTGAGAATTTGGAGTATTTTCTCTATCCAAATCAACTGATAATATCTGAAAAATAGGTTGACCTAGAAAGAATTGTTTAAAGTTATTACTGTGAGCAAAACACGATCTATCCATCCAATCTAAGGATGGTCTTAGGTACATGGCCAGAATGAATGAAATATTTAAGTAGAATTAGGAAATTATATCAAGAAGAAAAATGGCAAACACAATAACATCACAAGCATGAGGCCCTGAGTTCGATTCCCGGTACCAAAAAAAAAAAAAAAAAACCACACACACACACAATAACAAAAATGGACAAAAGAGTAAGGAACTAATAAAAAACTAGAAAAGGCTGAGAAGCATATCAGAAGTTGGAGCGCATAGTAGCCAAAGGCGAACCATGTATCACACACTCTCATACACCGCTGGTGCGTGAACAAACTGGAGCATCTGAATTCTGCTTGCTCTTTGAAACAAAAGTCTGCTTCTCTGAATTTATGCAAAGTAAATAATGTTTTATCGGATAGCTCAAATATATTCACTGAAACAGATTTTGTAAGAATGATAAAACATGACAACAAAATGTAGATGTTCAGCCATAGGGGACTGATCAAATATCTTGCAGTTCAACCACAAAATAAGACACTGCACAACAAGACATTGTAGGACAATACCGTTAGGTTCTAACAGTAAAGTAAAATGTTTCCAAAGAGAATTCATGACTCCGCACATATAAAAAAGCACACTCAGGATCTGTAAATATTTAAGTATGAAATATATACATTTTATACTATCATAACGACGAAAGTATGCATATATGTGACATGGATTTGTAGTCACATATAAAAGTCTGCCAGTATGTATACATATATAACACAAAGTTTGTCACTATACACACACGTGTCAAATGCAAAGATGCCTGGAGATGCACCTCAGTGGTAGAATGCTTACCCAGCATGCATGCGGCCCTGGGTTCAATCCCCAGAGCTATGAGAACAGGAAGGTGAAAGAGGAGGAGGGAAGAAGGAGGGGGAAACCTTACAGAGCAGAGACAGGAGGAAGCCCCTCACATATACCTGCAGTTTGGTCCCCTTTCACACTAATGTTAAATTCCTTTTCAGGAAACTGGAGTGCATGATCATTCACATCACTGTTCCCTAATGTTGAAAATCAAAGATTCATCTATAATTTTTCCTGTTGAGTGATCCATAGCATCAAAACAAACCCAAGAAACAGAGAACCAAATAAATATTGCAGACCCATTTACTTGAGGACACTAATCAAATAACTGTTATAATTATGTAATTAGCACTGTGTATTTGTCGGCTCTTGTATCACTGATACATAATACCTGACACCCACAACTTGAAGGAGGAGAGGTTTAACTTGGCTCCTGGTTTCAGGAGATTCAGTCCATGGTTGGCTGGCTCCAAGGCAGAAACATCATGGTGGAAGGGAATGGCAGAGTGAAGACCTTTAGTTCATACGTGAAAGCTGGGAGACAGACCAGGGGACAGTACAAGACAGGATGGAGTGAGGGACCAGATATGGAACCCAAAGGCTGCACCTCCAGGGCCCACTCAGATACACCCAGAAGTGTGCTTTACTAGTCCCCTAGGCAGCTCCCAATCCAACAAGTTGACAATAAAGTTTAACCATCACAATTGTCTCCTCCAGTAGACTGAAAGCTCCTATAGGCAGGATTCACATCAGTTTCACGTACTGTGTAGCCCCCAGGACTGAGAATTGCCTTGGTGCAGCCAAGGTGCTAAATAAACATGAGTAGAATAAATCAGTGCACTGACCTGAAGAAAAATATCATCAGTTCTTATTAGCGTCGAATCACAGTTCCTCCACCTGGGTAGCGTAGACAAGTTGTTGTGAGCGCTGGTTTCACCAAATTTTTCGTATTGTCATGAGAAATTACGACACCAGTGAATAGTGTTCAGACACGCAGATAACAGATATTTTAAGGTTTGGGGACAGCGAGTGCCAACAGGAACCAGACCCTGCTCCTAAAGGGTCACGGTCCTCACTGCCGTCCCTGAAGCAGAGACACCGACCCTTCACAAGCCTGCCTGCGAGGACTCCCTCCTCCCCAAGGGATCCAATCAGTAATTTACGTTTCTGCCTTAAAAAATTGTTAAGAAATAGAACTGAGCACAAGCAAAGAGAAAGAAGGAAATAATGAACATACGATCATGTATCAACACAGTGAAAAGCAGCAAAGCAATGACACCACGAAACTAGGAGCTGGTTCTTTAAAATAATCAATACGTGGGCAGACCTCGAGAAAGACAGATGAGAAGGAAGAGCAGAGGGAGAGAGGGAGCGGGAGAGAGGGGGCAGGAGAATCAACACCAGGGAAGAAAAGAGAACTAGCACCATAGATCTTACATAATGAGAAATAACACGAAGAAGTTTATATTGATGTTTCCAACAAATTAAGTAAAATGGACCAAACTCTGGAGAAAAGAAAGCTACCAAAACTCCCTCTAGAAGAAATAAACTGAACAGTCCTCTGTCTATTTTAAAAATGGAATTTTTAGTTCAGAATCTACTAAAAAACAAAAACAAAAAACTACAGGCCCAGATGGCTTCAGTGGTAAATAAATTCCAGCAGAATCCGGCAGAAAAAGTACCAATGCAGCACAATCCCTTCCAGGAAATACAGAAGGAAAGAAAACTTCTCCACTTACTTATGAGAATAATATTACCCAAATACCAAGCCAGATTTCTAAAATTAGAAGAAAGCAACAGAAGAACAGTCTTCATAAATCTAGACTCAAAAGTCCTCAGTAAAATGTTAGCAAAGAGTATCTAGCACTGTAGTAAAAGGACAGCACATCGTGACAAAATGAGGTTTATCCTGAACTATAAGGCGGATTTAACATTTGAACATCCATGTTAGCAGAGTCACAAGATATATACCCTGGCAATGATCAATTGGAAATCAAAATTTTAAAAACAGTAACATTTACAAATCTAAAATATGTGCAGGATTTGTTTACTGAAAACTACTAAACATTAATTTAAAAATCAAAATGGAATAAAAAGATACACTGTGTTTATGAGACTCGATAATGCCAGGATGACAGTTCTTTCCACATTTACCTATAAATTTGTTGCAAGCCCAAAAAAGACTAACAAGCTGACTTTAAAATTTAGAGTAAAGGGAAAGAGATTTGAAAGGCCGAAATAATTTTTGAAAAAGAGGAACAAACCTAGAAGTCTCATACCATATGATTTAAAGATGCATTAAAAGGATACAGCAAGAGACAGTAGTATTGGTGAAGACGCAAGTACCACTAGGGCAGAAGACAGCGTGCACACAGATACAGGCCCATACACAGACGGCTCACTCAGTTTGAGAAAGACATCAAGGCAGTTCAGTGGAGAAAAGACAGCCTTTTCAACTGGTTGTGCTGCAAAGTTGAACATCCATATTCGAAAAATAAATAAGCCCCAATTACATCTTGTACCTTAGGCAAAAATTAATTCAAAATGAATCATAGGCTGAAATGTAAGCATTAAACTATAAAACTAGCAAAACATAAAGGAGAAAATCCTCATGACCATGTCATAGATATGAATCCAGAAACATGATCCAGAAGAGAAACTATTGATTGAAACTATTGAACTATTGATTCCTCAAAGTTTAAGGCTTACTCTGTGAAAAACGCTACTCAAAGAATCATAAGGCGAAGCCACAGACTGGGGGAAAACATCTGTATGTCATACACAAAGGATTTGTATTCAACTCAGTAATAAGGGAAACTATGCATAATTTGAAAATGAACAAAGGATTGGAACAGATATTTCTTCAAAGAAAATATACAGAAGTAATTAATCATTTATCATTAGAGATAATCCAAACCAAAACTAGAAGGAGCTACCACTCCACACCTGTTACAACGTGAAAATGCAGATACCCGACCACACATACCAGGCACCGGCAGAGACTCAGAGCAATTGGCACTCCCATGCATTTCTAGTAAAAATGCAAAATAGTTCACTCACGCCAAAAATACTTTAGGAATTTTTAAAAATCTAAACATATACTTATCATATGATCTAACAAAACCATTTTAGGTAATTAATCAAATGAAATAAAAACTGATGTCAACACAAAAATCCATTATGTTCATAGTCATGGCACCCATAACCACCAAAAATGGTTAATAACCCACATGTCCTACAACTGGTGAATGTCCTACAACTGGTGTCCTACAACTGGTAATTTGACACAAAAATCCATTATGTTCATAGTCGTGGCACTCATAACCACCAAAAATGGTTAATAACCCACGTGTCCTGCAACTGGTGAGTTCATAAATGAACTATCATATGTCCAGAAAATAGATGCTGCTCAAAAATAAAGTGAACAAGCAATTGATACACACAGCAGCTTGTAATAATATCAGATGCTTTATAC
The DNA here is from genome assembly GCA_004026905.1 of Hystrix cristata. NCBI lineage: Eukaryota > Metazoa > Chordata > Mammalia > Rodentia > Hystricidae > Hystrix > Hystrix cristata. The sequence goes on from PVJO010013885.1 coordinate 27,598, forward strand.
TAAGTGAATAAAAATCCAGACTTACAAAGCTGGATTCTTACAAAACTATGTGATTCCATCTTTACAACATTCCAAACAAGGTAAAAATGTGAGGATGAAGAGGTTGATGGAATCCAGGGATAGTTTGATGATAAAGGGGCAATATAAAAAAAAGTATACAGAATGATGGAACAGTTTTGTATTTGATTGTGATGATATGTGAATGTGCATTTGTGAAAACTCATAGAATTGGACATTAAAAGGTATAAATTTTAGTGTGTGTAAATGTAAAATTTAATTTAAGAAAGTGAAATACAGGTTGGGGATTTAGCTCAAATGGTAGAGTGCTTGCCTAGAGAGCACAAGGCCCCGTGTTCAATCCCCAGCACACCCCCCTCCAAAATACACTACACAAAACATAGAAGTAATGTATTTAAGAGTTCTGACATCATTGCATTGTCCAAGAAACTATAAAAAATCTAGTAAGAAAAGAATGAATTCTGTGATTTCTCTATATTTCTTGTCTTTCCTTTGAGGAATGAGACCAGAGAGTAGGGGTGGGGGGAGATTTTTTAGAACTTTTATAGGCCTTCCTTTGTAGTGTTTAAAATTTTCTAAGTGGACTTTATTTCACTCCTAAAAAAGCATCAAGAACTCTCATTCATTTTTAAAAATTTAAACATTCACTTCATACATGCAATAGGGTATTATACAATGACAAAAAGACACAGGAACCCTAAACGGATGTTACTAAGTGAAAGAAGCCAGTCTGAAAAGGCTACACAGTGTACAATTCCAACTTTATGACATTCTGGAAAAGATGAAACTCTGAAGAGAGTAAAAAATAATCAGTGGTTGCCAGGGGTTGAGGGAGGGAGGGATGAATGTGCAGCTCACAGAGGACTGTTAGAGTAAGAAAATTATTCAGTAGGATGCCTGTCAGTATGCATTTATCCAAACCAGCAGAAGGTACAAGACCGGGAGTGAGCCCTGACCTAACGGAGGAGCTTCAGTTAGTAATACTGTAAAACAAGCTTGTCAGTTGCAGCAAACGGACCGCACTCCTACAAGGTGTTTATGGTAAGGGGATCTTGAGGCAAGGGGATGAAAACGCTCTGAAATTTCCATTTTAGTTTCCCTAAATGTGAAGCTGTTGTAAAAAAATGAAGTTCATTAACTTAAAGATGTTATCGCCTCATTTGTAAAATTAAAAGAGTATATATAATCTTATATATAAATATACGATTACAAATAAAAATAAATTAATACACAAATGAGAATATATGACATACGTTTCTATTAATATATAGTTTATATGTTATATATGCACATATATATAATTTCTAAAAGTAAAGCTAATCTGCCCTCCTCCTGCTCCTGCATCTCTTTAGGATAAACGTTGCTCTGTCTCTTACAGGCGGAACGACTCCGGGAAACGACCAGCAGTGCGTCAGTGGCATTCAGCGTCCAGCCAGGAAAGCACGTGAGTTGCTGCCCAGAGGCGCTCCGAGGCGAGGATGCCCCTCGGGGGGACCGCTGGTTCTCAAGAGTCCTCTGGGTGCTGAGTCCTCCGTGCCTGCCCAGGGAAACACGGGCTTACTAAGGGAAAAGCAGGGTTGCCTACCAGGACCCTTATGTGGCTCAACTCTGCTCCTCCTAGCAGAAGCCCCCGCGCTGGGGGCACTCTGTCCTGCTCTGTGTGAGAGAGACTCTGAGCACCATCAGCTCCGGGCAGAGGCAGAGGAGCCCAGATCCCAGTGGGCAGCTCACACATCATCACTCATTCTTCCTCTTCTCTCCAGGGCTGCCGAGACTCGGGGCAGGTGGCTCCCCAGGGTGGGCCAAGTCCATTCCACGTCAGCTCTCTGCCTCCCGGTGAGGCTGAAGGATGCTGCAGGGCTTCTGCTGCTGAGCTGGACCGCTGCGGGGACTCTCACATACATTTTTAAATTTTTTTGCAAGCAAATTGGCTCGCTCCCACACCACTTCTCCATTCTCCTCCATAATTCATGGCCGTGCTGGCAGCTCTTTGCTCCCTTAATCACCCTGACTTCTGGCTCTAAAACTGGCCCAACTGTAATCCTCCCACTTAAAACAAGAACCGCAAGTTTGTTTTATGTTTATTGTTTTATATTCCATTTATTACCCTAAAAGCTACATCTGAGACCATTAGTTCAGTAAGATGCCTAAGAAGCAAAGTGCGAGTGTTGTTTATTCTTTGGCAAGATGCTAAGAATTTCCGGGAGACTCAGAAGTCACAATGGAGAAAAGCAGTATCATGGATGTTTTCTGCACTTGGAAAGGCTTTTCCGGCTTTTGTACATAGCCTTAAGATTTATACCCTCGGATAAACAAACCATGCTACATTAACATGATGGATCACCATATGGCCATTTGAAATCACATGCACAAGATCTATAGTCCCACACACAAACAAACATACGGAAACATCTTAAATGCCAGATGCCCAATACAAACTCACTTATATGCAACAGAGAGAAGTAAGCAAAAATGACAGTGTGGGGATGAAGATCAATAAATAATTATTTAGAAGGATATAAAAGGATGAATTTGTGAGATGTATTTGTATCCTATGAAAGAGTATAATAAATAGGTAAGATTCCTACAAAGAAAAAAAGCAGACATTTTTCCTTCAACTCCTTGTTATAGCAATTCCCAAGTGGTATTTCTACTTTCTTACAGTTTTATAGAATTAACAAGAAGTTAGCCTTCCCTTGCCACCTCCCAAACCCAAGGTTTTACAGTTATGGCTGGTTGAGAGACCCCTCCAGGATCCTAGAGAGCACAGTGTGCCACTAGAAAGTGTTTTTTTAGCCCCATTGGTTTGGCTTGATTTTTAATAGTGTCTTGTCTTCATGGTCTGCCAAGACCAATAATAAGCCTTCCTCTAGAGAAGCAGATGGTTAAGATAGGATGCTCCACTTGTGTAGTGCTTGTGTGACACTTTGCTTATGCCACTTTTCATGGCTCATAATCCTCCTCCTCAGACGTCCCTTGTGCTCCTAACCAGTGTGTAACTCTGGATCAGTTTCCTGTGCTTACAGTGGAAATTTATTCTTACAGTTCTGGAGGGTGGAAAGGAAACCCAGGCGTCGGAAGTGTTGGCTCCTTCCGGAGTCTGTTCTAGACCTCTCTTCTCCTCCAAGATTGAGCAGCGTTGTCCTAGGGCTCCATGTGAACACTATATATTCCTTCTTTTTAACAACACTACAAAGAGGGGAAGCAAGAGCTTGTGTGCATAGAGAAAACCTGAAGAGGCATTTTTGTGTGTCTTTGGAGTTTTGGGAGAATCTTTGCCTGCTTAAAAATTAAAGATTCAGAGCCTATCGGTGAGTTAAGGTTATATATTTCTTTGTGTATATAAATACTTGGAAGTCACTGGAGAAAAGCTTCACGAATCACTTTTCTTGGATGTTAAGCAACATCATCCCCCAGAAGGAGTTAAAGTACATCCGAGCGGGCCTGAGAACCAAGCCCAGCTCCCACAGCTCCAAGCCACAGAAGTCCAACAATCGCTGATGACCTAGAAACCTACCATTAGGCAAGTAATATGATAAGCTACCATGCAGCTTGGGATGCTCTTCGTTGTAGGTTTTTTCCCTGGCTTAGAACCTGAATTTCAACATTCTAGCAGAGCATATTGTCAGAGCAATGAAGTCATACAAAATACTAGACTCACAATAAGACGGTGTTGACATCCATCAGTTTTGAGGCAATCCCTGGGTCTGCTTATAGCATGTCTCCATATTTCCAACGTCCCTCATCAGAAGCTGAATTAGAGCATTTTGCAGACATTATCTGGCTCTATCCCCCAAATGCTTTCACGTATCTGATCATGCTGAAACAGAATAGTCATTAGAATGAAGATCTGTAGCAGTTCATGTAGATTGCAGAAATCATTAACCACCCCAAGTGAGCACTCTGAGTTTCCTGCGTCTCATGCATATACTTCTAAAGCTTGACATGGTGTATTTCAGTCTCCTGGAACCTAACACATAGTCAGTTTAAATAATGCTTCCCAAATGCTTACTATTGTTCCTCAAATGCTCTCCAGTAAATCCAGCCTTAGAGTGCATTAAATTTTAGATACCATGAAGGATGGTGTTGTTTCTCAATCAACAGGGCAGTGAACATATATTTTTCCACTCTTATTATCTTCTATAGAAAATAAGCCAATCTGTGGATATTCATACACACCAAGTCCACTGATTAAACACATTAATGACATATTGTCAGACATGTTATTGAACAGCGGGGAGGAGAAGAAAAAGGAAGATGAGAATAAACAACTATGATCCCCTAGAATTAAGACTAAAAATCAAAGACACCTTTGAGGACTCACAACCACCAACTGCACATTTCAGGGTTTATACTAAGGAAATAAACAGCCATGCAAAGATGTGGAAACAAAGATATTGGTTGCAATTTGGGCTATAATAGTGAGAAATTGGAAATAGCGTGAATGTCCATCAGTATGAAAAGAATCAAATAATAGTATTCCCATCCTATAGCAGGAGATACGCTGTATTCTTCAAGGATGTACATGCACCACCAGGCTGAGACCAACAGGACACCTCATTAAATAAGAAAGGTAAATTGCAGAACAAAGTCCATTGTGTGATTTTGGTCCTTTACTACAGAGTCACATCCCTAAATCTGTAGAGAACTATCTAGAAGACATATACCAGTTTGTTAATTTTGATTACCCCTTGAGAGAAAGAAAGAAAAGCAGTGACCACACAACTAGCCTCTAGAAAGAGCTTTAAAAAGCTGGCTTACTGTGTGCCTCACTTGCCAATCCCTATCTAATCTTTAAATCAACAGTAGAGCATCAGCACTATCATTGGCCCCTCTGTGCAGACAGGACACGTTGAAGAATATGTAACATAGCAAGGATGTGGTACAGTAGGAACAGGAGCCCACTCGGTCCCCCCAAGTCTTGGGGCTCTACACTTCTAACCACTGAGCCTTGAAAGCTTTCTGTAATACTTATGTGTTTGTTTACAGCAGGCATGGGCTAATTTCAAAACTGTGAAATATTTTTAATTTTTTCTAAGCATCATAGTATGTCACGGCTTAGGAAAACTTAATCAAGGCCCCCTGGTACCACGAACATAGTAGAAATGAAAGCCATGGCCAAGGGTAAATATTCTAGTGTCCCAATATCGCCACGAGACTTGTTCAGGGAAGTGCAGCTCAGCATGAGGGAGGCAGTAAGGGGTGGTGGAGACTGCGGCATTCTGGGTAACTCTAGTCTCATCTCATTGTTGTCATGCGCAAACGTGGGCTTCATATGGCCAGAACTTCCCAGGGATGAAAAGTCTTTAGAAGTGCAAGATTTTCAGGGCATTCTCAGGATTTATAACATTTAAAAAAACTAAAAAGAATCATTGCATGGGCAAATAAGGTAGGCTTACAGGCTGAAATTAACCAGCCACTGACACATGCATCACATGTGCCAGGTTACATGCTCGGGTGGAGGAAATGTGGAGGAAGTGTGGGTTCTAGAACCCAGACATCCTGAGTCACAGCCCAGTGTTCTTCCAGCTCACCTCACTGCCTGGCCTCACCAGCATCTTCCTTCCAAGGCTTCACCCTTCCACTCAGAGGGGCACGCTAGCCAGGGATGATGTGGGGTGGGTGGAGCAGAAGCTGTTCCTGAGAGCAGAGCCATACCTCCCGACACATGTGGGAAATGGTCCCAGCTGGACCGCTTCCAGCTCCAGGGTGGTAATAACGCATTTTCTCTTGAATGTCCATAGAGGCTGGTGGTTCTCGCCCTTGAAATCACAGGTCTGCGATGAGGATGTTGGTGAAGCTGGCAGCCTGGATGTACGATAAGCCCACTTTATGGAGCGCTAACACCTGATGTGCATGCTCCCTGTCACCCCAGCAGCCACCCGAGCTGGGAAATTAGAAGTATCTGTTGTCTAGCAACTGTAGTTACTCCTAAAGGGTAAGGCATGTGCCACTCAGTGATTCCATAAGGTTTGTGAGGTAGTCATCGGGGCTGTGCAGAGAGCATTAAAGATCATTGCATACTGTATACCAACGGTCCTGTGGTGGACACGCGAGAGCTGTCGAGAAAGCTCTTCCCTGTTTTCTCTCAGTCTTCCCGAAATCACTAATCATTGACAGGAAAGTCCCTCTATTCAGAGCTGACAGGCTTTTAATACCTCTATTTTATAGTGTCCCTTTTTACACACATACACACACACACGCACACACACACACACACACACACGGAAAGGGAGAGAGACAGGGAGAGACCGAGAGAGACAGGGACAGAGACAGAGAGATTGATTCACACTCAACCTTGAGGCTTAGAGATTTGTCAAGTGAGAGAATATGGATAAAATTTAGTACTATGCTTGGTTTTCATCATACATATTTTTTACAGCTACTGTCGACTTACTATAAATGGTTCCCAGCCACATTAATTTTTATGAGCAAAAATAAGTTTTTTAAAATGACTTAATTATAAGGTGAACTGACCAAAAGAACAACCCTAAAGAAATAGTCATAATGTGCGAGGGTACGGCAAAGCCTCACAGCGGTCGTGGGTACTGGCTGTGTGGCTTGGCTGGAAGATATTAAGTACGATGCATCTGAATCTCATAAAGAAGAAAGTGACGTGCCTCAGCCTCCAGGCTAGTACTGTGTAGTTGATTTGTGATGTTCACCAGTTTGTCATATTCCGATTAGACATAGAAGCACCATCTGCAACTCTCTGGTGGTACTTTGAAACTCTAACAGGCCACATCTAGTTACTGTTTTACTTTCTGCAAATCAGATTTTGACAGCGTACTAAAGAACTCAAAATTGCAAATCCAGTCTCCCGAGTAAAGTGTAGACACAAGCTTTATTTATTAAACAGCTGGCTTCCAGACCCCACCTTTACTTGATTAGGAAGATTATCTTTTTCTTCTTGGGAGCAGTTAACAATGGTGGCCTTAAAAATAAAAATGGCACTAATTAGTAGGGAACATATTTAGCAGAATCCAATAGAAACTGCCTGGTGCCCACAAACCTAGAATTATAAATAATCAAAAGAGAACATCTGAGCCGAATTTCCCATATCACTTTGTGATTCCCACTCTTCTAACTGTAGGAATACTAACCACAAAATTCTGATGTGTTTTTACCAATGATAAGGACACTTAAAACTGTAACATACTAGTGTGGTATTAATTAACAAAGTAGGAAATCAAACTGTCTATTCAGGATGGACATAAATGTATTTGTATATACACCTGTAAGATAACATAGTTAATGTCAGTTGGTGATAGGATTTAACTGGGATATTTTTCTGGTTTTCTCCCTTTGTCTTTAGATATTATTCACAATATTCAATAAAATAATAGAATCTGGTGCTTTTTGTAATGTTTTACACGGAGTATCATTTATAATTTGTATCTCAACAACCTCCCTCTCTCCCAAAAAGTTCATGTGCAGTAAGACCATGTAAATAAAGAAAAAGACAAATCCTGCAATGTATATTAAAACCAACAGCAAATAAAAGGGAGTGTGCGTGTGAGAGAGACGGCAGATGGAGAAAGTGTGTACACAAGGTAGGTAGCATAGAACGAATGGGCAAAAACAATTGGTGAATCCTTATAAAATATTTTAGAATTCTTTACATTTTTCTTGAAATTTAGAAGTTTCTTATATCAAAATGAAATGTTACTAAAAAGCTTAGATTGGGTAAAACTGAGTGTTCGGTTTAGCACTGAGTCTAAGCAGTTCAGTGAACATGGAGAGTCTGTCTTTAGAAATGAAACATTTTCAACAAAACGTTTTCCTATTGTGCACTCCTTGTAATATTTTTTGGATAATATAATGCTTTAAGCAGAAAGAAATAGAGAAGCATCTAATGACACTCATCATCCAGTTCTATCAAACCTGAGCATTTTTCCATATGTGCTTCAGAAAGTTGAGCTACAAATCGTTTCAGGTAAAATTGAAGCTCGCCGTGCGCCCTCCCGCATCTCGTTTCCTTCTCCCGTCCTCAGAAGTGAGCCTCATTCTAAATCATATTTAGCACATCAGCGCACACTTTGAAACCTGGCGGCCATCTCTCTGGGCCTCGAATGTGCCCCGCAAAGTTCACGTGTTCAAGACTTAATCCCTAAGAGGTGGCGGGACCTTTAACAAGTTCTGGGGTCCCCCACTGCTCTGCTGTCCTGGGTGGACTCCTGTCACTATCTCAGGAGCAGGCATATTGTGGGAGCAGATCTGCCCCCTTTGCACGCTGCTGAAGACACAGCAAGAAGGCCGTTGTCAGGTGCTGGCCTCTTGATTTTGGACTCTCCGCCTCCAAAGTGTCAGAAATAAAATCTGTTTGTTTTAAATTACCTGGAGTCTGGTATTTTGTAATATTTTAATTATTTGGGCTCTTAAACAATGGTTCACAGTAAGCGTCAATCCATAACACTTTTTAGTCTCTGTATGTTGATTCCTATAGTTCTAATTCATTAACTGTCACTGCTATATGGTATTTCACTATACAGGAAGAATAAGCAACAATGTATTTATTCATTCTCCTGATGAGGATCATTTAGGTTGGTTCCAGTATTTTATCACTACCAAGAAAAAAAAGGTATGGTAATAAACACCTATGTGCATGGAAAATTTCTCCAGAGCAACAGTCGCCAGAGTGATTGACGTGGGGATCACCACAGTCCTATCAGAGTACCTACAAGGTCAAACTCCTTTTAAAATAATGCTGAGGCATTATTTGCCTAGTTTTCTGTGTCATACTTGCACTGATAGTGTCTTAGTTACTTTCTCCATTGCTTGGACAAAATACCAGACACCCACAAGTTAAAGGAGGAAAGGTTGGTGTTAGCTCAGTTCATAGAGGTTTTGGTCCACAGTCATCTTGTTCCAAGGCAGGGTGAGATGGCAAAGGAGCATCGCAGAGGAGAAACAGTCCATGTCATGGTAGGCAGGAAGCAGCCAGGCTTTCTTCTTTCCCTTTTTTATTCCATCCACACTACGAGCCTATTGATTGGTGCCACCTATACACACAGTGGGTCTTCCTTCTTCAGCAGTTCCATCTCCCACACCCAGAACTACGCTAAACCAATCGGTAGATTAATGTAACATCACACACATATGAGCCAGCATCACACACCCATGATCCAGGAAACTCCCCAAAGCCTCAACAATGGTGAATAAAATTGCTGGTGCCCAGCACCAAAGAAGGCAGAGGTGCCAAACTCCCCCAGTGGCCATTGTTTCCTTTACCACTATACATTTGCAGGAAAAAACAGAAAAGAATCAAAAATAAAATTAGTTGAGGATGAAATAACTGGTGAATTTACTTAATTAGTATAATCCCTTGAAAAATGGTGAGGTAGTGATTAGATGAGAAGTGTGCATTGAACACTTCTGTTGCACATCCAAGGAGAATGTTGATCCTGAAGGAAAATGCTGTATGATTGTCTCAGTACCAGCTGAACAAGCCACTCTTTTTAGGGAGCACTACGTTATTTGAAAGAATTCCTGACAGATTGTGATGGTCCGGGAGAAGGTATTTGATACACAGTTCCTTGAGGCTGAACAAAGTGAATCTGCTGCTCCAAGGAAAGCAATGGGCAGCATCTATTCTCAGTGATGAAATTTAAGCTTTCGAGCAAAAATCAGAATTTTAGAAAACATGTGTCTGCCACAATAAGCTTGACAGCTTCCCAATAATTAAAGATTTTTCTCTGATGGATTCAACGGAGATATTAACAGATATGATTTTTTTTGTTTTGCAGACAGAAATATGCCAACATTTAGTTAGTCATTGTTATAAGGAAATACCTGAGGCAAGCTACTTATGAAGGAAATGAAGTTTAGGAGGGTCAAAGCCATGGTGCCAGCACTGGCTCAGCTTCTGTCAGGACCCACTTAGGTACATTGCATCGTGGCAGATGATCAATCATGAAATCAACTACATCACCAAACAGGGAGTGAGCACGGGGTGGGGCCAAGCTCTGTCTTCCATAACAACCTTCTCTTCGTAATGCCAAGAGTTTCCACCAAACTACCTTAATTCCTTCCAAGGACGTCCCAGTGGGCCCCACCTCTTAGAGGTTCCACGCCGTCTCCCACCACCACCACTGGGGACCACACTCTCAAAACGTGAAACTGCGAGGAACAAACCTTAACTGAACGATAGCCCTGCGTAACTCCATCGGCATAACATTCCCTGATGACCAGCACGCCATCCTCTCCAGTCACACGCAGGGAAGTCACCCGAGGCACAAAAGAGACACCTGGATTTTAACGTAACAGAGTAAGGAGATTTCACTAAAATGCTTTCAGATTCCACATTTACAATGAGTGTTACGAAACCACAACATGTCAAGTTTTGGTGTCATACCAAAGAAGAATGTTCATGATGATCTGCTTAATGCAATTAAATGTTTCTCCCTTTCCAAATATGCGTCTGTGTGAGGTTAGAGTGTCTTGACAAGCATCAATCAAACAACATTCACAGCCCAGTAAATGCAAACGCAGCGATGGGAACCTGGCTGTTCTCCTTAAGTCAGATACACGAAAGATTGGCAAAAGTGTAAAACAAGGCTACTCATTTCACTGAATGAAATTCGAAAAATGTGGTTGTTTTTATAAAAATCTGTTATTGATATTAACATTTAACGAGTTGATTACTATCTTTAGTGAATTGAGAAATACATTTCAAATTTTCCAGTTTTAATTTCTAACATGGTATCTGTCGATATAACCTACATGAGCATCTGAGATATGTATTCCTCAACCACCAAGGACAGAGTGAGTGCATCCTCGCTCAGCCTGTATCCTGCCAAATAACTCTCTGTCCTGGTTGCCTCATACGCTTGAGAGCACTGCATAAAACAACAGTCTATGTGATATAAAGTGGTTTCTGGGAAAATGAAGAAATATCCTTCGCATGTTAGTTTCTTGAGTATCACGATGATGGGTGATAATCAAATTGTTCTGCTAATGTTAATAATGCTAATGTTTGTTTCCTGCTACAGCCTATATTTCTATCTATTTACCTAAAGGAAAGATTTTTTTAATTCTTTGAGTTCCAAAATCTCAAACCAATTTGTTCAGAAAATGAGTGGGTTTTTTAAAAAAATTAATGTTGGTAGTTCTAAATAAAGGGCCTAACCAGGTATACAATGAAGAAAAGTGTAGTTCTTGTAAACAGAGAAATTAATTTGGTTTCTAAAACATGTGTATTTAAGACCATTAACAAGGATTATATTGAGGTGTATGTCCTCTCTGGGTTTCAGTTTCCCCTTCTGTAAATGGAGGGTAAAAGACAAGGTATTTTTAAAGGCCTTTCTACACTAAAGCCCTATAAATTCATTTTATTACATAGCACATAAATGGTATAGCTGAAAGCCAGTGACGAGCCAAGCAGAGTATTCAAAAAGAGATTTGAAATGGAGAATGTTTGCACTTTGCCACCAAGATGCCTGAAATTTCTCACAGTAGCCAGAGTTTCATTTCTCCTCTCTTTATGCGTGCCTTAGAAATTAACTTCAGATACCAGCGTCTGGGCAATGCAGGGAGACTAGAAATTGTTACATTTGCTGAAATGATTGTGTAAGTGCTCTTATTATATCTCCCACCCTGCCAATTTAGGCAGTTTGTCCAAAGAGTATGTCGCTCCAAAGGATTTACATAATGCTTCTACCCTGGGAGGGGCACTTTCTGGATGCCAGCTCCTCCAGCTGCTGTGTCCACTGAGCTTTTTTTTTTGGTGCTGGGGATTGAACTCAGGGGCCTCGTGCTTGCTAGGCATGCACTCTGCCAGTTGAGCTAAATCCCCAGCCCCCTGCCAAGCTACTTTATCAGAGTGCAGCAGACATGCATGTCACCACGCGGTCTACCCTACACATCACTTCACAGGTGAGGCAGGACGTGGGCTGTGTCACCAGTGTCATTCAGACTGGCCAAGCTGTGTAGCTCTGGTACCTTGTGGGAAAAAATCATCTGCGTGAATGAAGGCTTTGTGTCTATTAAATTACTGAAGAACCAAGAAGCTTGTATCAAAATCATTCTTTCCAGAATTGCTTGAAAATATTTCATTTTTAAGTGAAAACTTTCATTCAAGCAGAATTTCGGATGGTAGAAATGAGCATTTGAATTTTCTGTAAGAGGTTCCTACGAGGTTCTATGCCATCCGTCCATGGCTACTGAGCTCCGGTCAGGGCAGCCCGGCACAGCCGGTGAGGAAGGCCCTGTTCTCACCTGTGCCGGCTGGCACGGCGGCCACTAGCCACACGGGGCTCCTGGAGTGTCTGAGATGTGGCTTGTGCTGGCATGGAACTGAGATTTAAATTTCATTTAATTTTAATTAATTTTCGTTTAAATGGCCACATGAGACTGGTAGCTAACTTGTCTACCGTGATGCTTGGCGGAGCACTGAAACAGGTGAATTCATGGATTCAGACAGCCCTAGTTTAAAGCCTATTCTTTTCCTAACTAGCTGTGTGATGTCAGGTAGATAGTTCAACCCATCTGAGCCTGAATGTCCTCATTTGTGTGAACACACACAGACCCACACACATATACACATACACATACCGTACATACACACGAGTGTATACCGCACACAGGTAACCCTTCAGTTCCGATCACAGAGGCACGATTATTATCCCTTTTTAATATATATGGCATAACTCCCAGAGTCCTTAGGATAATTTTAAAACACTAGCAGAAAGAATTTTGAATGTTTGCAGCATAAAGAAATGATAAACATCTGAGTAGACAGATATGTTTACCCTGATTTGAGCATTACACAATGTATGTTTGTATGGAAATATTGCATGGTGCTCCACAAATATGTGCAATTTTTATGTTTTTTATGTTATGAGTTAAAATAGATTTTAAAACTTGCTTAGGGCATGAAGAGCTAAGTATTTGCTACTTTTTCTATGCAAGTTTCTGCACAACATTTATTTCCAACTTTATATGTCTTAGACAACTCGAATTCAACACATCCAAGACTGATTGCTTGTTTTCTCACAAAACTGTCCCTTCCTCAGGACTCTCTGGTGCAACTCCAAATAAAAGTAATAAATTTAATACTAACTATATTTATTCTGACATTAACTCAATAAAAGACATCAGCCTACTTGTCCTAGAAGCCACCCTTAATTCCTTTTCCTCACTCATCCCCGCATTCAAGTTCTCTCCTCTTCCCTTCCAAGCTCTCTCACATCTGCCTCTGTCCTCTGTGTCCACGGCTACTACTTACAGGTGCCATCGCCTTCCCCTGAAAGACACTCAAGTGTTCTCCTGCCTGCCACTCCTGCCCCTTCTCGTCCTTCTGGTGTGGGTTGAATTGGCTCCCTAAAACATGTGTTAAAGTTCTAATCTTCAGCACCCATCGATGGGACTTTATTCGGAAACAAAGTCTTTGCAGACGTGAAGTTAAGCTCAGCAGAAGTCATCCTGACACTGATGCTCTGTGCCTTTCTGAGAAGAGAAAGCAGAAACAGAGGGCCACGCGATGGCCGGAGCAGAGACTGGAGTGATGGTAGCATGAGCCAAGAAACACCAAACCTGGTCAGAAGCGGCAGAAGCCTGGAGGAGGCGAGGAAGGGCTCTGTCCGGCCCCAGAAGGAGATGACTGTGCTTTCAGCCTTCCAGCCTCAGGAACTAACAGACAGCACAGCTCTGCTATTACAAGCCACCTAGCACTTTGTTTGGGGCCTTTGTTTCAGCAGCTCTAGGATACTCATAGGCCTTCCTAATACTCCTCTACACTGAAGCCTGGGTGATCGTTTGAGAGTAGAGACCGCCTCAGGTCACAGCATAAAGCCCAATAGCCCCCACTGCAGCCCACTCTGCCCCCGCCGACCCACGCATCACCTCTGACCAGCATACCCGACTTCCTGCTGGCCCCCAATTCTGATGTTCCTGAGTGAAGGGCCGAATGAATCCATCAGTCAGAGTTTAAATGTTAGCAATTTTTTTTAAAGATAACTTGACTCAGAATTTCGCAGCTTAAAAACACCACCCGCAACAATAAAAATAGCAGGCTTTCCTCATTATCTAGTTTCATTATTTTAAAGCTTCCCTGCTCTCTGGCCTTTGAGCCCAGGTGAGGAGTCCTGGCCTCTCGGAATTGGAAATGGCCAATGAGGGGAGGAAGACCTACCTTCCAGGGCTTCTCACTGTGAGTCACTGAGTATGGAAGGAAAATGCGAGGTTGGAGAACAAAGTCCTGACTTTGTCTTTTGGCTTCAGGTCAGAGCGACCAAGCAAGGGTGCAGAATTTCAGAAGAAAACTATTGTAGGCGCCACAGCTCTCCATCAGAATGGAGTTTTCAAACACAAAGATCAGGAAACAGGAAAGAAAAGTAAAGGAGTGTAAAGGACTAGGTCACTTATAACTAGTTTGGCAAATAATTGAGCACCTGATGGGTATGTGGCTCTGTGACCAGGTAAGGGTCCCGCACTCTGATTGCTAAAAACTTTTGCTACCTATTGAATCACATTTTCTTCCTCTGTCCTGATTCCCCAGAGTCTGTGTGAATCTGCCGAAGCACAAGCCGCAGCAGGACACTGTGCTTCTCACTCAGCCCTTTCTTGAGGGAAATTAACCCACCCAGGCACAGTCCTCATATAACAGGGGAGAAGAATACAGCTGTTTCTCATGAGATTAGGGCAGGGCAGGCGTGTGAGGAGGATGGAAATAGGATTTGATTTGCAATATAGTCAAATCCATGCTAACATGGTCTAATAAAACAGGGCTCCACAAAGTATTGGAGATAAAATTAATGTACTGTCTGATTAAAAACAACTCTTGACAGGGCAAAATGTGACCAAGAAAATTCTCCAATCTCCAGGCGTCAAATAAGGCATCTACTTTCAGAAACAGGGTTCCAGGAGACTTTCTGCACACCACAACAGGACTTCCTTCTATTTTGTGTACCTCTGTATCCACTGCCTATCAAAGTAATTGGCCCAGGGCAGGTGTCCAAATCCTTGCAGCATGGCCACCAAATCAATGTAGCCACCACTGTCACTGGGATTTAAAAAAAAAAGAGAGAAAGACAGACTTAAGTGTACATTGACTGAGTCATTACTGCTCCAAACCCTTCACACATTTCCTCGTTTGCTCTTCCAATCACCAAGTCTGCTAAGTGCAATAATTAGATTCAATTTCAGGTGAAGAAAGTGAGGCTTAACAAGGTTGCTTAAGTTCAACCTGAGCCTGTGAGAGTGGAACCTAGGCATTGAGATGTCTTGAAGCTCCTTAGGTAAGTTGGTCTTGCTCCGAGGTAAGGACCAAAGTGAAGTTAGTCCAGGTCCCCACCTGGAAATGGACAAGCCTGGGTTAATTCACTAAGCAGCTCAACCCAGAGCCCACAGTCTTCACCTCCAATCACTGCTCTTCCTCCCACCTTAGGCTACTACTAAAAGGAAGAAGTGTTTCTCCCTTCCTTCCTATAGAAAGCAAATTAAACACGTCACAATCGACAAGCATAGGCAACACTAACTTTCCCCAAGTGTAAACAGAACAAGTCCACATTTTTCTCACCCTGATTTCACCGTATTTTCGTGTCCACAGTGGCAGTGGGTGGTGGGTAGACTTAGACTTGCCTTTGATATAAAGATTGAGATTTTCTTAATCGTAGCTAAAGTGTGGATAGATTAGAAAGTTGTGTGTGTTGATGTAATCTAAATTAAAATTGTGTGCCTTATAAACCAGTTGTAAAACAAATCTTGGCTGGCATTCGCTCCCCTCCCAAACAGTTCGGGACTCTCAACCCTAACTTCATGTAAATTCTTAAGACCCCACTGCCGATGCCACACGGCCTATGGCCAGCCCCTCACTCCAGCGGCACGTCTTCCCCACTCTGCAGTCTCAGCCGGATCGTACTCAGTTGCTCTGCTGCCTTCTGTTAGCCTGGAAAGGACAAAGCCTCTTTGCCTTGGGTATTCGGTTGCCTGCTCCAGAGTCCTGGGACCTGTCACAGCTCACCTGCAGCGGCCACAGCTGCAGGGAAAGAAGCAGCAGTGAGGGGCAGCCCCAGGAGCCCATCACGTGTGTGTAGCATTGCACAAGATGCACCCAGTGCATACTGGTGACAGCTGTCCTCCAAGCCCATGGCTTCCCCCAGAGCCAGGCGCCTCCTTCCCAGCTAGGGACATCTTCTCCAAGCACTCTTAGGGCACTCGGGCCCAGACACTTAGTCCCAGCTCTCTCCTCCATCCTTCTCTGTGCTCCCTGCCTTCATCAGTAGGGCCAGGCTGGTGTGTGAGCTGCAACCTCATGGCGGGGCAGAGTTGCTAGGAAGGGAGTGGAGGAAACCAAACTGCCACAGTCATGCACCGACACAGAAAAGTGGCTGGGGACTGACCTCAGAGGTCAAGAGCTCAACCTCTGTGGGAAAATGAGGTTTTCATTTCTGTTTTTCTTGGTTGATTTTTAGTTTCCAAATAGAATGCTGTTATGGTTTGTGTCTAGATGTCCCCCCAAAGCCTCATGTGGTAAGAGATAGCTGGATCTAGAGTGTGTGATTACTAAATTGATCCATTGATCGGTTTGGCATGGTTCTGCTGGGATCAAGGATGTGAGACTGAGATTGGGGGCGGGAGTGCGGGCCGCCCTGGGGGCAGGTAGCCTAGATAAAAGATACAGGAAGAAGCTAACTAGCTGCTTGTTTGCATTGCTTATTTGCATACATTCCTTGCATTTCCTGACTTTACTTTGCGGCCGGTGGGCTGCCGGTCTGCCACACCAGCCCGCCCCTCTGCCATGCCACCCTGCATCGGACCCAGCGGACTATAGACTGAAACCTCTGCAGACTGTGAGCTAATAAGCCTTTCTTCCCCTAACTTTGGGTGTCGAGTAGTCGGTCCCAACAACGAGAGAAAAGTAACTAAAACAAATGCCTAGTAATCCTCCCCATGGCAGACTATTTTAATGGTGATTTCCTATAATCATTAGAAACTGAAAAAAAACTCTGAGGAATTAAGATCAGGGGTAGGGGGAGGAAGAAAAAAATGAAAGAAATTTTTACTTCCCAAAGCACCTTTAAAAAATCTTTATTTCAAATGTGTCCGGCTTTGGGATTTAGACTACTACCAGAACCTCTTTTGTAGTAGATTAATTGGCCTTTTTTGAGCTTGGAATGAGAATGGGAGGGAGGAGTGATGGGGAAGTAACTCTGGTTAGGGCTCTAGCAACCTGGGGATCTTGGTGTTAGATTCTGGGAAAAGAGACACATCAGGATTCTGCTTTATCAGTACTCAAGGTTAAAATGAGTAAGTTTTGAGCCCAAATCAGAGATACATGAATGCTATTTACCTTAATGTATCTCAATTACCATATTCTCTTGTTTAAAATATTGCTAATTCTTGAGCAGATGAAAAAGAGGTGAACTTTCTTGGCTTACAGTATAAGCAGGGCTCTAGGAGCTGCTGCTACATATTTTAGCTGGATAGTTTATTATTTAATTCAGATTAACAGTTTACTGTTGAAAAGAGTCATAAATGTGATTTTAAGGTCTCTAGATAGTTCCTGTGCATAAAGAGAACCAGAATAATAATGATCAAATTTACAACTTTGTGCTTGTTTTCAGAGTGCAGAGTTGTGCAAGGTCAAGCTATTAAAAACCCAAGTCATGCCTTGCAAGCACAAGGCCCTGAGTTCAATCCCTGGCACCACAGAAAAAAAAAAAATAATAAATAAAAATAAAAAACCCAAGTCAGAGTCACTAATTCAGGATTTGTAAGTCAGGTGAGCCAAGCCCCTTTGAATGTTGGGAAAGTGCAGGCAGAGAAGCCCTACACCACACTACTGCAAGGGGTTAAAATGCCAGATAAGAAAGGTAGGAAATTCGTTAGACTCACGAAGGTCTCCGTGTGGGGAAGAGTCAGGGAATGCTAGGGAAGGGGTCTATGTCACAAACAGTGACATTTGTTCCAAGTTGAAAGAAGGGGTCTACTTTTACATTTTTTTTTTTTTAACTTTTACATTTTAACGTATTTGGAGAACAGCATTTTTGTATTCTCAGGCCTTTAAAAATAATGATGCAAAACGCCAGCGGTGCATTTGTCAGTCCTTCTTCCCGGGACTGTGGTCCCAGACCTCAGCTGGTGGCGCCAGGCTGCATCTGCGGCCCTCTGGGGTGAGGCTGGACTGGGAGGTGTCTGTCCTAAGCATCTGACACTCAGAGACAATAGTCCAGTGCTCCTTCCCATCCTTGGAAACACGGTACAGTAATACCTTACGGCCACATGGTGGCAGCTCCTGGCTCCCTGTAAGTTGACAAAGAAACACGATTGCTTTTGGCTGAAGGTGAAAAGAAAGGTATGAGCTTTGTCTCCAATTACCCATGTCAACAACAGTTCCACAAATGCCAGGCACTCACTGAGTATTACTTTGATTGTTATTTTCAGGGCCGTTGGTCAAGACAGCTTAAACATGGTCATTTGCTGTCATTTCAGGGAAAAGCATACTACACGGAAGGTTTGTTCATGCCTAGGATTTGGTGATGAGGACCTTTGCTTGGAAATATGGAAGCATTACATTCATCACATTTGGAGCAAGCCTCAAGACTCCCACACATATGACAGAGCTGATCTGGACACTTGACCTGCATCTCAGCCCCGTCTTCTCTCTACCCGCCTGTCCCCGCTCAGAGCAGTTCTGGAGGAGTGAGTGTTGCTGCCTTGCTGTGGCCTGATTCCTGGAGAGAACTCATCCCCACCCCGGCCCCTGTGGGTGAGGGATTGGGGCTTTCTCCCACCTTAGTAAGCCACATGAGAGCATCAGGAAAATTGCTGGGCCACAATGAGGTTGGCAGCTGGCCTGTAATCCCAGAACTCTTAAAGGCTGAAGCAGGAGGATCGCAAGTTTGAACTCAGCTCAGGCAGTGTAACAACTTAGGGAGCCCATGTCCCAAAAAACAAAAAAAAGGACTAGGGAGGTAGTTCAATGTGAAGACCTGGGGTTCAGTCCTCAGTAGGGAAACAGAGGCAGCGGGGCAGAGAGGGAGACAGGGAGGAAGGGAGAGAGCGAGGAGTGATGTGACTGCATTCTGTTTTGGCTTGACTTCTGATGCAACAGCGGCCTGGTTGGTCGGTCCCTGTGGCTGACCAAGAAGAAGGGAAGAGGTGGGAGTAGTGGGGCTTAAAGAAGGCCAGAGACACGGCATTTCTCCCACAGATCAAGGAAACACTGAAGAGCTAAAATGTCTGGGCACCGCCTTCCTTCCAGACCCCCTCACGGCTGCCGAGGTGGAGACTGGGGCCTGCGCGGAGAGAGGCGCAGCACGGAGGCACCGGGGACGGGAGGCGGCACAGCGGGCAGAGCCTGCTACAGAGCCGCCGGTGCCGTCCTAGGCGCTGCTTCCTGCACCAGACTTGGAGGCCACCAAGGGACGGAGCAGGAGCAAAGGGGTCCCACTGAGGCACCACCATGGCCCCGCGCCCCTCCCTCAGTCTGGGGTGGGAGGTCAGTCTGCCCCAGAGGGAGATGACAGGTTCCATTCCAGTCGAGGCTGACAGCGGTGTTTTAAACTGCGATCGCTTTACTAACTGGAGTGAATGGAGGAAAATGTACCCTGATGGAACTGAGGGCTCCTGCTGAGCCCTCCTCTCCAAACTAAAACCTCTCTAGGTGCGTCCATTCCTCTCAAAATCTACTTTCCAATCAATAATTCTGAACTCGAGGTCCCATTTCTTCACAGTCACAAGAAAATCTTAATTTCTCAAAACAGTCTTGAGAAGAGCAGTTCTGTAAGCTCAAGCCTGCTGTACACAAGAGCCATCAGCGGAGTACGGTCTGGGGGGTGCAGTACCCAGAGCGGGGTGCAGACGGTGACTGACAGCAGGAAGGCCTGGAGGGAGTCGGGTGTCTGGCCAGCCGGAGAGGTGGCTAAAGGAGGAGACTGAGCAGATGGAGGGTGATGATCACTATTGGATGTACCTGGGGTCGGTGGGTTCATGGCACAACTCCTTCACCTTTCCCGAATGTTTGAACAATGTTATAACATGGTCATGCGTCACTTAACAAAAGGCTGTGTCCTAGGGAATGGGTCACTGGGAGATGGTGACCTTGTGCAAAAATCAGAGTGTGCTTAGCAAATCGAGATGGAATAGGCTGTGTGGTACGGCTTGTTGCTCCTGCTACAAACCTGGACAGCACTTTACCATAGTGAATTCTGTAGGCAACTGTAGAACCATCGTAAATATTTGTGTACCTGAATATATCTAAACCTAGAAAAGTTGTGGTAAAAATACTAGATGGTAGGAGCTTTTCAGCTCCACTATCATCTTATGGGGCCCCCAGTCTTCTACATGGTCTGTCGTTGATTGGACTGTTATTATGAAGTGCATGATATACAACTTTGGGGGAAAATCAGAAAAGTGAATTTGACTCCATCAGTGAAAAGTTCAAGCCATTATTAAGTGTAGTTTTACTCTATACCTAATATTATACATTCAGTTTCACAGAATATCTTGCTGAAGTTTATTAGATTGCATGTTAGAATAAAACAATTTATCATTTATATGTCCTGATTTATTTTCAATGTCCAAGAAATGTTTCTCTTCTCTTTTAATTGCTTCAGGAGTCACACAGATTGATCAGAAAGTGTTTAGTATTCTGAGTAAGCCATCAAGAGCTGGCCAGAAAATAATCCTTTGAGAGATTTTAATCTCTTCCCCTGATTTTTTCAACTAATAGTTGTAGATGAGCAATTAGAGAAAAACAGAACAAAACAATAAACCTGCCAAATATAACAGTTCCAAGTCTTTTCCACCACCCTTTGCCAGTAGTATTGACAGTGGAGTTCCCAGCTCTCGCTTCAGTTATTTGTGGACATCAGTCTTTAAGCTTCTTTGGGAAACTCAAAGGCCAAGGAAATGTGGAGAGACCTAAGGGGCTGCTTAGCTGATTTCCCCATACCAAGTACCTACTATGATAAAGATACACTGCTTTTTAAAATCAGAACGCCTTCAACTCAACTTGGTAGGCCATTTTATTCTTATACAAATAAAAGACATTTCATTATAATATTCAGAAAATTGGAAACGCCCGGAAACAAGCAAAGCCTTCTTTGTCTTTGTCTTGCTTTATTAATGCAGAGAAGTGGGGAGTGGAGGGAAGCATGGTCACAGGAATGAAGACCTTCTGCACTGGCCAAAACAATGGAAAAGGGGAAAAATACCACCAAAAGCAGAGGGAGGTTCCCATATCTGGAATGTAAAGAAGAGTATGAATGTAGAGAAGATTGGTCCAGGTGGTTAAGTGCTCTGAAGAACCTCAACTCCTGAGCAATTACTTATCATGAGGATCATTAGAGGCCATAAAACTCTTATCTTAGTGATCAGTTCTCCAGCTAAAGGGCCAGCCAAGTGCCCTTAGGGCCTGGATATCATTAGCAATGCAGAAGCCAGTGATCTTCTTAGTAGCCAGAGTGTGTGTGGGGAGGGGTGCAGGTGTGTTCTGGCCATCAGTGTACTCCATATGTCAAGGATCTTGGTGAAATAGAGACTGACTCCTAGGTCTGGAGAACGGCTCACAATCTGAGTAGCAAGGCCTGAAATTGTGTTAGCCTAATGTAACCTAAAGTTAGCATGCATTATTAGTTTTCTCTTGTAGGGGCGGGAAGGGGTAATACCTTTCCTCACCCATTAAGAGGGTCAGGGCTAAAATTCCTGTGTCAAAGGACAAGTAAACAAGAGAAAAGCATAACAAATGTACTCAATAAAAGTTTTATGTGACATGGGAGTCTTCAGAAAGGAAGACACTAATTCCCAGAGAAAGCAGTTTTTATGCTGAGGAGTGATGAAGTATGAACAGCCAAGTAGAAACGTGAATGGGCAAAACAAGATGAGCTAATTCGAGACTGCAGGGGACACCAGCAAGGCAGCCCAGCCGTCCAGATTCTTCCCGGCTTCCCCCTGCTGCGCTCCTTCCTTCCTCCTGAATATGGGGCCGAATCCATTACAAACTAGCTGTTACAACCTACTCTCGGACATCGTACGTCATATGGTTTCTTTCTGCCAACTCTTGTACAAAAGGCGAGGGAAGATGAGAGTAATACTTCTGGGTTTCATGTCTGGCTTTGAGGGAGAAGGGTTCTTATTTCCATAGCACACCTTGGGGAAGAGGAATTCTAGTTTCTGTGGCCCCTTAGGGGAGAAATAGGAGCTGGAGGAAAAAAGGGCAGGAAAGAGTCAGAAAGTTTGCTTCTGAGCCTCTTTTTCTTAGTTCAAAGTGCTCAGCATGGAATCTAAACTACCATTCGAGTAGGACAATTATAATCATATTCATGACAATTCCATTTTTAAATTCTACATGTTTCATAATGTTATCAGAGTTAATCCCTTAAATATTAAGCTGATATGGACAGGAATATTTAAATTGTATTTTATGAAACTAGCTATCTATGAGGAGTTTACAAAATGATGATTTATGTCCCAGAACGAATCGCGTATATGGAAAAATCAACCAATAACAAATGCTGGCGGGGCTGTGGGGAAAAAGGAACACTCCTCCACTGTTGGTGGGAATGTAGACTGGTCCAACCACTGTGGAAATCAATATGGAGATTCCTCAAAAAACTACAACTGGAGGTTCCATTTGACCCAGATATTCCCCTACTGGGGATCTTCCCAGAAGAATTAAAA
>PVJO010013886.1:0-50222 GCA_004026905.1 Hystrix cristata
GTGTCTCTGATATGAGAGACCATAACTGTAAATAAGGACAAAGAGGTGTAATAGATATTATATAAAAGGAGGATGGTGTGCAGAGGAGAGGAGTACTAGAAAGAAAGAAGGGGAA
Organism: Hystrix cristata; assembly: GCA_004026905.1. Classification (NCBI taxonomy): domain Eukaryota; kingdom Metazoa; phylum Chordata; class Mammalia; order Rodentia; family Hystricidae; genus Hystrix; species Hystrix cristata. The sequence continues at coordinate 116 of PVJO010013886.1, forward strand.
AAGCAGAAAGGCAACAGGGGAAAGAGAGGGGAAAGGGAAAATATGGAAAATGATGAATGAACCTGCTGTAAATAGGGAGGGAGGAGAGGGGAGGGGTGGGGGAGAGGGGGGAGAACCAAGACGCACCATGTATAGGTACAGAATAAATGTAATGAATGTGACCAATGTATGTAGAATGTACCAATACATGTTCTTGGTTTAAAATAAAATAAATAAATAAATAAATAAATAAATAAATAAATAAATAAATAAATAAGCAAAAAAAAAAAAAAAAAAAAAAAAAAAAAAAAAAAAAAAAAAGAAAAAGAAAGAGACCAGCGAAATCTAGTGGACGATTTGATGTGAGAGGGGTGGGTGTGGTCACGGCACTAAGGGAGTTAAGGGGATTACGTACGCCAGACTGTCAAGAGGTGGAGGGGGGAGGTGTGAGTGCACGTGAGCAGGTTGAAAAGATGAGGACTACGACAAAGGAAAAATATCAGGACAGAAATATTTGGGAATTATTTGCCAAAATATTATTTGAGTTTCTGAAAACTGTGTACTTGGAAGCTAAGTGCTTATGATTTAAGGGAACACAAGTCACAGTTTACATTTCGGATTTACCTCTGACTACTCAATTACCAAGCCTTATCTTTTCCATCTAAAGCAAACCTTCCTTTGAGTTAATTTGTGATGGTTAATTTTATATGTCAAATTTACTGGGCTAAGCGGTGCTCAGACAGCTGGTAAAACATTATATTAAACTGTGTCTGTCAGACTGCTTCTGGAAGAAATTAGCATGTGAATCGGCAGACTGGGTTATGAAGATCCTCCCTCACCCTCACCGACCGGAGCCTTCTCGCATCCTCCAGTCCTCCAGCGCAGCGACGGTCTCAGTAGAATTGAAAAACAAGAAATAGCGAATTCACTCTAAGCCCAGACATCCACCTTGTCCTTCCCTGACAGTGGCAATCTGGTTCTTGCCATTTGGACTCAGACCAAGACTTACACCTCTGTCTGCCCTGCATCTCAGGCCTCAGGTTCGGACTGGGTCAGGGCTGCAGCTAACTAGGCCCACCAGATCGCGGGACTTCTCAGCCTCCACAACGCATGAGCCAGTTCCTACAGCAAATCTGTTAACGCTCCACAGCTCTTTCTGTGGAGAATCCTGACTAATGCCCCAGTGTATTCTTTCATAAAGGATTTTTAATAATTGGAGTAAGTACCTCTCAGCTGGATTATTATATGCTTCAATTGTTTTATATATTTAAGTATAAATGTATATTTACATTATGATTAATATTTTTAAATACATGATCCTGCTTCCTGACTCAAGATGTATTAAAATTACTTTCGAGACTTAATGTACAAATTTTTAAAATTAATTGTATCCCAGCAAATGAAACCACTTCACTTTATAAAAAGAAAACACTTTGTGTCACTATGAGCTGCTATTTTCTTCACGTGTATAAATTCAATTATAAATAGACTGAGAAAAAATGTGGTAGCCAAGGTTTTAATTGCACATATATTTTTCTTGGTAATTTTTCTTTTTACAAAGGACAGCAATGATAGGTTATACTTTCAGCTGGTTTCAATAAATTCACACTTAAAAATATAACAAGACAGAACATCCTCCCACTTTACTTGCAAGCTCATCATTAAGAATTCCCTTCAGTCATTAATCCTACTAAAGGTCACAGGAAGGAAACTGGAAACTCTGGTGGCTTGTATTTTAACCAAATCTTTGTGCTACAATTTTAAAAGTCTGGATGCAACACAGTCCGAACTCCTCAACTGCAGAGCATAAATTTGCAGTACTTGTTCTAGAATCCAGCAGAAGAATTATTTGACTATTGCTTGACCTCGTGCTATTAAATTGAATAGGCTGTGTTCACTGGAGCTGTCTTTGAAGAAGGGATGGCTCTGAGACACATTTAAACATCAGTCTTCAAACTAGAGTCCTGATATGAATATAAATTTTTAAAATGAAAAAAATAGAATTAGATGGAATATAGTAGAAATTACCAGACTTTATCTACTACCGAAAAGGTAAATTCAGTTTTTGTGAGACCTTTTATTTACATATTACATATACATATATATATAAATTATTTACATATTGTATTACTATAATACAATATATAAATATATATAATTATAGACATATTATATCACATATAATATGTATATATAATATACTACAATATATAAATAATAAATATATACAATATATAATACAATATGTAAATAAAAGATAATACACTATGTAAATAAATACATATACATATGTACACTCTGTGTATGTGTATTTACTGAATCACAATATATGATTTTCAGTTAGAGTTTTCTAGTGCACAGCATTGTAGAATTACACACTATGAAATATACAAACTAGAAAAGATATACTGGTCCCTTGAAAAATCCTTTTTCCTGCAGTTATGCCAAACCTGTTTCCAAAATCTGTCTCAAATTTATTTTTAAGTAGAAATTTGTTTTGCTCGAATATAATGTTACATACTTTATATTAATGACAATAATGAAAATGATATTAGTCTTATTTTTATGTATATTATTCTCTTCAAAGGGATTTCAGTGCTGTTATTGAATTTTATTTCATTTACATCTTAGCAAAATAAATAGTACTTTTCTTTACAACTAGCCACAAGAGCCCAGGTGACACGCCTCAGGCGGTACAGAAGCAGAACCACCCTGACCAACCCAATTGCCACGGCTGTCACCTGTACCGTGCCCCACAGGCTGCCTTGTGGTGAAATCTCAGTGGCTAATGGACTCTGTGGAACATGCTTGGACCATGCGGGCTCTAATTTCATCAAGTGTATTAATCCAGTGATAAGATCAGAATTCTTCGATGGCATTATTCAGAGGTGATGGAAACAGGAAATGAAGTTTAGCTGAAGGCAGTGGGTCACAGGGCAAGACTTTGGGGGCTAACTATGTCTGCCCCAGGCCGTTTCTTCCTCCCTCTCCCTTCCTCTCTCTCTCTCTTTCTCTCTCATCTCTCTCTATCCCTCTTTTCTCTGCCACACTTTTCCACCATGTTGTTTCTACTTCACCACAGGCCTGACCATGCGCCAAAACAAATCTTTCCTCCTTTAAATTGGTTATGTCAGGCCAGGCATGGTGGCACATGCCTGTAATCCCAGCACTCGAGGCTGAGGCAGGAAGATCCCAAGAGTTCAAGGCCGGCCTGGACTGCAATAGCGATAGTGAGAGGCTGTCTCAAAAAAAAAAAAAATTGATTATGTCAGGTATTTTGTTACCATGATCCAAAGGTGACTAGCAAATTGATCATTTTACTTTTAATAGTGTTTTTCCTGATGGATAATCTGTAAATCATTTATGGATGATAGGAATTATCTGACCTGAAACTTCATGGGTATGTTTTTCAGTGACAGGTTTTTCAGTCATTGATTTAATTACCTCAGGGAGTTTAAAGGTAGATTATATTTGTTAAATCATGTTTAGGAAATTGTCCACTTTAGAAAAATCATCACTCAAATTTTCTATGGAATTCATTTGTGATTTATTCAGTATCTTTAGGTCTGTGGAATATGCCCTTTTCCATTCCTAACTGTGCTTATTTTGGTTATTTTCTTCATCATTCTTACTGTAGCAAGCGCATTTGACCAATATAGTTAAATAACTTTCTCGTAATTGAATTTTTAAATTCTCTCTAATAGTGTATTTTTTATTTCATTAAAATGGCTTTATAATTTTATTTATTCTGCTTTATTTAGGTTTATTGTTAGATTTCCCTTAGTTATTGAGTTCAAGAACAGCTATGAAGTTTAAAATTCCTCTTTGCATGTGCTTTTTGAGACTAACTACTACTTGGAGGCATCCCTTTATCTGCATCCTGTAAGTTTGGATACTGTTGTTGACTTCTAAATATTCAGATTTATTACTGAGAGATGAACTTTGCTAACTGTGTTTATCTCAAGTGTGTGTGTAGTTTACTTAACTAATTCCATTTCATATAATCTTGGTAGAAAACATCATTTGTGTAATACTTTTTAGGTTTTTAAACTTGTTTTATATACTATACGAGGTAATTTTTATAAATCTGCTTTATGTGTTTTAAAATGTAGATTCTCTAATTTGAAGATGCAGACATTAATAAATATACACTGAAGTTAGTTAACTGTATAGTTCACCTTTTCTATATAATTACTAATTCTTTGTCATTGTTATCTGCCAAATACTGAGGAGTGTGTGTTAAAATGTCACATCACTATAACTAGAAAACTATGAACATCTTATAATACCATTAGCTTGTATTTCTTGTAGAGATTGAATTCCATCATCATATCAAGGTGTTCCTTACTCCTAATAATTTTTTTCATGAACCCTATTTCCTATAACTGTTACTGTATCAGAGTTCTCATGATTAGTATTTCTCCAACATGCAGCCTTTTTATTATGTTTTATGTATTATCATACGACTAGGATTTTCTCAATTTTTATTTTGAAACATCTGAAAATTTTAACAGAAAATTTAGAAATAATGTATTAGTTAGCTTTTTGTTACTGAGACAGAACAACTGACAGCACAATTTAAAGGAGAAAAGGTTTATTTTGGCTCACTGCCTCAGGTTTCTATCTATGGTCGGCTGGCTCCAAAGCAGGCACATCAAGGAAGAAGGGTGTAGTGAGGTAGGATGCCCACCTCATAGCAGCCAGGCAATCCGACAGTGGCGAGCCAAGGAGGGGCCGGGCTGGATAGCAGGCTCTACCTTTTAAAGGCACAGTCCCCAGTGACCTACTTCTTCCAGCTAGTTCCCCAACTCCTAGTATTTCATTCAACTATGAACTCATCGGTGGATTAATCCCTTGATGAGATTAATGCTCCCAAATCTCATTACCTTCCAACACCCCACCTCTGAATGCAGGATCCTTTTAGCAGATATTTTTGATCCAAACCACAACAAATATACTCAATTTTTTTCTGAACGATTTGAGAATTATAAACATCATATCCTATCACCTCATAATAGTTTATTGTATAATTCCTATGAACAAGAACAGTCACCTGCATAAATACAATGCAGCCAGTAAAATCACAAAATTAGCCCTGATGGATAGTGATGACATAATCCACAAATGCCATTAAGATTTCAGTAGTTGCCCCAGAAATTATCCAATGCACAATATATATCCAACCCACAATAGGTAGCATTTAGCAATGTCTGTTTTTTCTTTTTCAATCGGAGTTCCCCAAACTCATGATCTCAACACTTCAAAAGTTAAGACCACTTGATAAACATGGTGTCCTCTAGGCTTTCTGCTCTAAAGTTATTTTTTCCCTTTAGAATGAACAAATCATTGAGTCTAAGGAAATACTACATTCCTCATCAAATTTTCCTTCACTAGTTTTATGATGCATTGGTATTAGAACTATTTGTAAAATGGTCAACAAATGATGATTCCTGATTTCCTCGTTCCATCATTATTAATTAGTGTTGTAATAAAAAGATTTCTCTTCATTTATTCATGTGTTCATTTATAGGTACAAATCACTTCTTATTTTATTCAGTGTACTATAATCCTTTAGTATTATATTTTGATGCTCAAATCATTCCAATATCTAACTAATGGAGGTCTCTTCAAGCTGCTTTTGCTTACCTAATTTTCTGAGCACATCCACACTGTTTGATACAAAAAGATATTTGAGGCTCATTTTGAGTTGTATCTACCTACCCCAGCCATGGAATCGGCCATTTCTTCAATGAGCCCTAGTTTTTTTGTATCTGAGAATTATATATAGAAACAAAGATCGGTGTAATAAGTATGTATATTGATATTGGAACTACTCAGGCCTCTCAGTGGATGTAATCTGAGAATATATAAAAAAATTCCTACCTATTTACATCTGTATGTATTTCTATCATCTTTCTATCTTCCATCTATATTGAAAAATAAAAACTCATCCTAATATCTATATTTCTTATCCAACACTACAGAATTAATTTCAATTTTTCCTTCCTTCCATATTTGTGATCTCCTTCTTTCATGGTGAAAAATACATCTCCCATTATATTAGTCTGTTTGTAGTTGTATAACAAAACACCATACACTGGGTGTTTTAATTCAAAATTTATTTCTCACAGTTCTGAAAGCTAAGATGTTTAAAATAAAGTGCAAGTTGATTTGATTCCTGGTGAGTACTCTCTTTCTGGCTTGAGGGAGATGAACAATAGATATATAGATAGATAGATAGATAGATAGATAGATAGATAGATAGATAGATGGGAAAGAAGGACAAGACAGCATAGATTAACAGAACAATTTGGTATCTTTTCTTATATGGCAACAATCTCATCACAGGGACCCACTCTCATGACCTCAACAACATCTAATTACCTTCCAAAGACCTTCATCTCCAAACACCAGCACACTGAAGGTGAAGACTGCACTACATGGACTTTGGAGAACACACTTAGCCTACAATATTACATTATACTCGACAAGTTTTTTTTTACTTCCTCAATAGTTGCTGCTACACATGCTTCCCTCTATACAATCACTCTTTATCTCGCTCCTTCATCACCACTGTTTCCATTATTTGTTTTGTTCTCTTACTGTAGTTCTTTGTTTTTAGTTCTCCTTCATTCCTTTCGATGGTTGGATTTTCCTTATTCATTTTTATATCCTCTGCTAGTTTGGAAATGAAACATTTTCAGTAGTTTAAAAAGTTTGCCTTAAAATGTTATCATGTGTACTGACTTATAAAGGTCAAAGTTAATCAACACTTTTATTCTCCTTTCAACAAAGATTCAGAAATCTGCCTCCAGTCAATTCCTTCCTGTATGATACCCAGCTGCTGTCTGCCATTTTTATATACCACCAAATAGGTTATTTTTGCTCTCATTAATTGATTTGTACAATTGATGGGCTGAGATTTGACAAATTTTTTTTTTACCAATTTCTTGGCTCAGAATTACTTCTTGTATTATGCCTTCCTCCAATCTCTCTATTTCTTCTTCATGTAACTTCTCCAGCAGTTCTTTCAGAGATGATCTGTGAATAACAACAAGCTTAACCTCCCCTACCTTAGTCCATTTGCTGTTTTATGATAGAATACCACCAAAGGATTAAATCACAAACAAAACAAATTTATTTGGCTTATGATTCTAGGAACTAGGAAGTGCAAGTTCAAGGAGGCACATCTAATAGGATCTACTTTCTGTGATAAAATATGGCTGAAGGGCAGGTAAACACAAGTGAGACAGACAGAGGAAGGCTGGGAATTGAACTCTCCTTTATCATAACTAACTCGGTCCTATGATCATGGCATTAGCCCATCCATTAGAGCAAAGCCTTCATGACTTAACCACCTTTTAAAGGTCTTATCTTTTAATTTTGCTATAATGGAAATTAAATTTCAACGTGAGTTTTGTAATTATTTCAATTGTGTATAGAATTCATGAAGATACTTCATTTTTCTCAGTATCTTCAAAATACTTTTTTGTCTTTCAACTTATTTTTGTGGAACTTATCTCACACAAAGCATTGTTCCTTTGTAAAATAGTACATCTTCTCCTTCTCCCTGTTTTTGAACATCTTCTCTTCATTTTTGATATTGTACAGTTGAATAGCATATTTAGAATTGCTATCATTGATACATTTTCCTTTATACTGGCCCTGTAATTCTTTGATCTGAGAAATTACAATGACTATAGTCATTGTGTTTTCACATATTGCTTCTCACTAATCTCTTTTCTCTTTTCTTCAGGCACTTTTAGTTTATTCTCAAAAACTTAACTATATTTTCAAACTCTTCATTTCATTTGCACCATTTTTAGTAATTTCCTCAATTTACCAATTCTTTCCTTAATTGTATCTAAATTTTAATGGATGCAATTTTCATTTCAATTAGTATACTTCTGTAATTTCTAAAAGTTCTATCTTGACATATTTCCAATATGTTAATTCCTTTATCATGGTGCCTTTTTTCTGCCTACAGTTTTAATTCTTTTCTATATTTAATCATTTAAATATACTTATTTTATATATTTATTTTACAGTGTAACAGTTCCTTTTATGGCTTAAGTCTAAAATGTCCCAGAAAACTCACATATTCAAAGATGGGACTTTTGGGAAAGTGATCGGAAAAGGGGGCAGTATATTCATCAGTGGATTCATTCATTGATGAGTTCATGGCTGAAAGTACTGTTAAGAGGCAGGTACTGTTTGGAGGTGGATCACTGGAGACATGAGGTAGAAGCTGTATCACCGTCCCTGGCTCCTCCCTTCCCTCTATGCTTCCTGGCTGCCATGAGGTGAGCAGCTTTCCTCCATTAGACCCTTCCACCATGCAGTGTCTGCCTTAACACTGCCAAACATGGACCACACTAATTGAAACTATGAGCCAAAAAAAAAATCTCTCTTCCTTTAAATTGAACATGTTGGATATTTTGTCCCAGCAATGGAAAAGTGACTAATACAGAAAATCGGTACCAAGAGTGGAGTCGTTGATGTGAGTGAACCTGACCATGTTGTTCAGAAGCCTTTGGAACTGGTTACCAGAGGAGTGCAGAAAGGTTTGGAGATGCAGGCTAGAAAAGCCTTAGAATGCCATAAGCAGAGATTGACGCGAGACACTGGTGGGAATGCCAAATACCAGAGTGTTGATAAGAACATGAGCAAAAAAAGCTGAGCTCATCGTTTCAGTTGGAAATAAGGACTCTTAGAAACTTGACTAGAGGCCATCTGTTTCATGCTGGCAAAGAATTTGTCTATTTTGTCCATGTCCTAGGATTTTATATGAGGCTGAATTTAAAGACTATGTACTAATTGACTTGGTGGAGGAAATTTCAAGGTGGTTCAATGTTCAAGGTGGGAAAGGTATTGCTTCCTGCTTTTAGCCAGATCTACAGTGAGAAGCAAGAGCAAAAAGTAGAGCTAAATGATCTGAAAAATGTGTAGCTTAGCAAAAAAAGAAAGTGATAAAGTTGGGGGTAAGGAGAACATAATTGCTAGAAAGATTAGCATTAAAAAGAAGCCAAGTACTTTGCCCTGGGACAATAGGAAAGATGCCTTGTGTTAATCTCAGTAACCAGGCCACAACCATCACAGCCCCAAGGGTGTAAATGGGTAAACTCTGAAAAACTTGTTTGGAGAAGAGAACCCCAGATCATTTATGGCTGCTAGGGAAGCGTATCTGCAACATCCAGACAGAGACTTCTGTGTCCATGGCCCAAGGGGGTCTGGCTATTCCTAAAACTGGTAGTAAACACTGACATCATCCTTATTGTGCTGGTTGTGTGGACATGTGGAATGAAAGACCTACGGGGCTGCAGAATCTTCCGCCCAGATTTCAGAAGAAAGCCTGGGAGGGTAAACAATATGTACCTGAGAGGGTGATATATGAAGCTGTGAGAGAGAAGTAGAAGATGCAGTGTTGGCTCCAGGAAGTTGGAGATTTCAGGAATGTGGAATGTCTCCTGAGAAAAGCCATGGGCAGGGAACATAACCATTCCGAGAGAGGCCATATGGGATACAACCAGCAAGGCCATAGCAGCTGGCTGCTCAGCTCTACTGGCGTTGACACCCAGCTACAACCTGCTCTTGTGCATGGAGCTACAAAATTTAATGTTTGTTCTACATGTTTCAGTCATGCTTTGGTCCAATTCTTTTTTATTCCTCTATTCCTTTTTGGAATGGAGATACTCATCCTGTGCCATTATACTTAGGAAATATTTAACTTTTTTTTTATTTTTATAGGGGCTCACAGCTAAGAATTTGCCTTGCATCTCAGAGAAACTTTGGACTCAGACTTTTCAGCAGTGGTGGAACTGCTGACTTTAGGGACTTTCAGAGATGGACTAAATGCATTTTGCATAATGAGATGGACATGAGACTTTGGGGGCCAGGAAAATGTTATGGTTTAAGTCTCGGGGTTGGGCATTTAGCTCAGTTGTAGAACGTTTGCCTACCAAGCACAATGCCCTGAGTTTGATCTCCAGCACCAAAAAAAAAAAAAAAAATTCTAAACTAACTCCCAAAAGTCTCAGCTAATCTTAGGTGGGGTTTTTGGAAGGTTATTGGATTATTGAAGCACTATACTCATCGGTGGATTAATACATTGATGAGATCATGGGCAAATGTGCTGTTAAGACATGGGACGTATTTGGAAATGGACCGCTGAGAGTGTGACCCAGAAGAGTGTACTCTTGTCCCCGCTCCTCTCTTCCCTCTCCGCCTCTTGACTGCCATGGGGTAAGTCGTTTTCCTTCACCAACCCCTTCCATCCCACAGCTTTTACCTTGGAGCCAGTCAACCAGGAACTAAATGCACTGAAACTGTGAGCCAAAATAAACCTTTGACTTAGTGTCAGGTATTTTTTTTTTTTGGTAACCAGAGATGGGAAAATGACTAATGTAGTTTTTCAGTCTTTTGATTGAAAACTTTGTCAGAGAAACTGTAATCACGATGTGCTGGGCAGACTCTAAATGTGCAGAAAATAGAATCCAACCTCCGGGAGGCAGTGAAGACTTAGATGAGGTTCTGACTGCAAGAAAGAGTTAAAGAGTAAGAGAATTCCAGTCAGGAAGACTGAACAAGCAGTGTGATGGGAAATGATGATGTGAACTTCCAGAAGGTGTTTATAGTTACCAACTTATAGAAAAAAGGAATGACGACACATGAAGCCACATTGGTAGGGCGGGTGAGCATGTCCTGGTGGTCTTCGTATGCTTGCACAGGCACTTAAACTTAGTCTTCCAGATCAGTGGTTTCTAAACAGGCCCGTAGATGCTCCTCCTTTCTGCCTGTGAAGTGATCATCTCCTTCTCTACCCCGACAGACAAAGGAGAGATGAATTTATTTTTATACTTTTCTTACGTTAAACATTTGGCTTTTATACTTGAAAGAAGGAAAACTAAGAGCAAAAAAATGAAGATGAATGCTCTAGGCTCTGGCTGTGGTCCTACCCTGCCTAGGGAAGTAGATTTTTTCCTAGTTAAGCCTCCAGTTGCCCCTAATGGACACGCTGATTACAGCCTTGTGAGCCCCACAACACAGGACTCGGCTAAGCTAAGCCTGAACTCTTGACCATGGAAACTGCAAGATGATGACTGTGTGCCGTTTTAATACACTAAATTTGTGGTAATTGCTGCACAGCAATAAAAATCTAGTGAACCTCCACAACTCATTTACCATGCAATTCATTTCAAAGCCTTTCCCACTCTCTCAGCCCTAAATTCTGTGTCATTTTTCTTTCTGGATGATCTTGCCTCCTACTTTACGATCAATTGTCTGTTCTGTGAATTTCTTTAAATTTCTTCCCCTTCATTAAATTTTGATTATTTTATCTTCATTTACTTCGCAGAAAATAGCTCCAGTGTGAACTCTTATACTTAAGTCTTTTTTCTTTTATCTTTCTGTCTCCACTAGCACTACTTTTTCCTCAGAAATTGTTCCTCCTGTATTTGATTTGCAATAAAATCCCCCCTCTCCTTTCTCTCTCCGCCATCCACAAATACTGTCATGCCTAAAATTATAAGCTCATTTCTGCTATCTTTTCAAGTTATTATCCCACCTCCCTCCTTGCTTTTGTTTTTGCCATCCAACTTTTTCTAAATAGATCATACTTGTAGTGTTTGGCTTCCACCACTAGGCTTTTGTTAATCCCTTGAAATCTGACTTCAGCCTTCATCATTCTGCTGAAATTGCTCTTTCAACAGTTGTGAAAGTACAGACAAACACCCAAGTATAATATTTAGGGTTGAGGGAGTATGTTTTGTTTTGTTTTCAACTTTCTCAGTCTTTCACTGACATCATAGACTATTGACCAATTCCTTCTGGAAAATAGTCTTCTGGTTCTTCTCTCTACATAATTGTTCTTGTATCTAATCCAGCTCCTATCATCCAATAAATCTAGGCTTTATGTAAGGACAGGTATAGCAAAGAAGTACATAGTTTTGGTTTTCCTTCTATTTATACACATAAAAAAGAAGCAAACAAACTAACAATGGTTCCTATCACAACCAAATAAGGTCAAATAGTTAGCTGCTTTGCAAAGCCCTTCATCTCTTGTACCCATCAAAACTTTCCACATTATTAAAAGCTAGTCTCTTTTCATATCTAGTCCTAATCAACAGAAACTATTTCTAATTCTTAAATACTTCCGAAACTATTATTTTCTATTTTTACTCCATATATCTTATGAACAACTTAAATTGCTTTCATGTTGTATGTATTACCAAAAATATGTTTTTCTTCACTATAAATGTTCAAGTCATGGCTTGTTCATAAATAATAATATAATAATTATTACCAGAATTCACTATATTTCAGACAATGTCCTAAGCTTTGTGTATTTCATTAATTTCTAAAACAACTTCATGACCCAGTTCAAATGCTACCTCCATGAAGTCTTCTATATACACATGTGTAAAGTAGTGACAACACTTTTTTCCATCCTGAATTATTAAAACATTCTATTAGGGTTTAGTTGAATATGTAAAAATACTATAGAATAATATTCAGGAAAAGTTATAAGGCAAGTTAAAGCTCTTTGTTTCACTTCTATAAGGAAATCAGTTGTTGCTCAAACTAGATAACATGAAGCTTTAATTCCTCTCTAAATCAAAAGTCATTTTGCATCTAGTTCAATATTGAGAAAACAGAGCTAGACAAATGGAAGGGTACTGACACTTCCTGTCTTTAGCAACCAAAGACCCATTTCTGAAATTCCCTGTTTACATCCATTTAGAAAATTTTTGTGAATAAAGGTGACTAAACTGAAACAAAATTAAATGTTTCCTGACTTTAGAGACTAAATATTAAAGAAGAGCCAGGGTCAACATCTATCTCGTAGTTCCTAAACATCTTTATGGCCATCTATTCCAGCATGTCACTTTATAAGATGTTTTTGGCATGATTCTCTGATTAAAATAAGGTGGGAGATGCTGGATTCAGTCATTTATTTAGAATAAATTAAAATTATTTTAGTGACTGTCTTGGAAAGAATAACTCTACTCATACTTAATTTGAAAAGTAGCACAATGATTAACCCAAACTACGGGACTACAGTCACAAGACCCACTGTCACAATATGAGCCTTCTGATTTCAAGGCTAAGCCTGTTTACACTATATTGCTCAATGTAATTTAATACTATATAGCATTGAAGATAATGAACATGTAATATGCACGTTCCAAGGTTTATGGAATACGTCCTGTTCACACTTCTGATATTTCATCACACTAGACTAGTGGTGACGAACCTACGGCACATGTGCCACAGCGAGCTGTTCATTATCACAGAAGGCACTAAAACGTTCGCCATCCCTGATAGACCACCATCTCAATTCTTTGGAAAATAAATATTAACAGAAAAGATTATTCTCCCAAATATATCCCCAGAATGATCAGTTTGATTTGGTCTCCTTTTCAGTCTTTGGGAGCTGTCATCCAGTTGTGCTTATTGCCCTAAACACCAGAGGAAAAAGGTACAGTCCTTCTCTGAAATATGCGCCTCGCAAGTGCAAGGGAAGGGACATGACGGAAGTGAGTTTCCATTCATTCTAAACATACTACTGATTCAGTAGCAGCCACCACGATTTGCTCAAAAATGGATGCTGCGTCACTACAAAACCATTTGAAAAACAGGAGAAGAAATACAGAGATTTCCTTTTAAAAAGATATTTTCTTAATGTTCACATTCACATTGACTCCTGTGTTATAGTCCTCCTGGTAACTGTTTAAAATTGGATTTTGCCTAATCAACCAGGCTAATTAAGGCTTCTGTTCTGGTCTTTGGATGACAAGGCAGAGTGTGGCTTCAATCAAATTGCTAGTTGACTCTTCTATGGGCCTAAATCATACCCAGTAATGTAATCAAACCAGTTTGGCTAAATTACACACCATATATCGGTAAATGGCTTTTCTGGGTCACTAGACTACACACAATCTGGCATTAAAGTATAACAGATAAAAAGAAACATTTTAACATTTCCAAGAAACTCACATGCATTATTTAAGGTTTTAACTACTAAGAAACTATTAGAAGAGAAAGAGAGAGACATGAAAGCATAACAACATCGTGTCCATCCCAAACGTCATTAGCTGCAATCTTTAATCAAGTACGCACTGCAGTTACTGGGCGGTATCACCAACCTCCCAGAGGGAAGTCAGCCACAGACCAAGAATGAAAAAGCTAATTTGAAAAAAAAAAAAAAAAATGAACCTGAATGGTAACTGAGCCCAGATGGGGAAAAGAAAGGTTAACTGTGGAACTGGTCTTATTTAAAGGCCAACAGTAAATTCAAGCCACAGAAAAACTTACCCAAACAGAGAAAATACTGTTTTTTCCCTTATAATAAAAAGGGAAATGAACATACTCGATTGGACCCACCACCAGAGACTTTTCCCAAATTTTAGTATAGAACAGAAGGTCCATGAGCAGAAGTTATAGGCTAAATACTGCACTGGTGCAGTGTAGGAAAAAAGCAGCTGGTTCTTATTATTTGCATATATTTTCATTATGAGTAAAAACGTGGGCCAAATGCCATGGTGCACTGCTGTGCAGACCTCCCCAATGGCATGGGCAGGGCACAGGCTTTGCCACGCCACCACCAGGGGTGTGATCAACAGAAGGGTAACTACGCCAAGGAACTCAGCTGAAAAAGGACGTGCCGTGTGGCCCTTGGCGTGCACCTCTGTAAAAACAGAAATGAATGGAGGGACAGTTTTTTAACGGTACCTTTAAAAATCTGATTAATATTCCAAAGGAACTGGACCAAAATAAAAGGAAACATTAAACATAATTAAGTCCTTAGAAATCTATGTTAGTTGCTTAAATTTTTAAATGGCAAGGCATACAGACAAAAATAGGGACATTACCACAACAAGGCCTTGAGAGGAAGGGCAGAGAAGGAAGAAAATACCCAAATCTCTGTCTTACCCCTTCAGAGATCTTGGAACTACCTTCCCTTGTGCTCACCTATTTGGAAGCAGAAGGCACGGCAGAACCTGGGGGGCAGTAGGACTCCAAGCAGGGCAGAGAAAGGCAAAGAAGGGATCTGCAGAAGCAATGGAAGAATTACTGACACCCTCCTGCAGAGTCTACTCTCAACACCGCAGGAACAGTCAGACTTTTAAAACCGACATCAAAGAACCGACCCTTCTCTGGTCAAGACGTCCGATGGCTTCCACCACATCCAAGGAAAAGTCGACGTCTTCTCCAAGGTCTGTAAAGCCCACACGGCCCACACTCTTCTCTAACGTCTCCTCTTCCGTCTCTCCTAGAGCTAACACCAGGCTTCGCTTTCTCAAGCGTGCCAGGATCCCTGTGACTCGGATGTTCTCCCAGGAACGCGCTTGCTCGGAGAGGTTCCTTCTCAGTGTGGCATATGATGACTGTCTTTGTGATGTTTCGAACCCCACTCACCTCTCAAGAGCTTTTCATGATTTTTTATAGTACTTTCACCATTAGGCCAACAATGTGTTTTACGTTTTATTCATTACCTTTTTCAACTAGAATATACACTCCAGGAATGCTTGTATTTTGTTCTCAGATGTAACTCCAGGGCATACAGTAGACATGTAATACTTGTTAAATGAATAAATGAATGAAAGGATGTATTAATAAATAATTTAACATATTTAATCTTTATTTGTCTTTTGATTATTTCTCATTTGTGGACAATGATCAACATTGCTTGTAAAGTGACTTGTTAAAATGAATTCTTTCAAAGTTTAATTAGATAGTTACTGTATTTAATGTAAACCGATAGACAAAAACAATTTCCACCCTCCTTTCTTCACATTATCAAGCAGCATTAGAACTGGACAGATTGCTTTAGACAAGAGAAAATGATCTCTCTTTGATTTTAAGAACAAAACAAACTTTCCCTCTTCTTAATGTGGACTTGCAGGGTCACGATGAATGACCTACTAATTACCAAATCCCACAAACACTCCCCAGTACTTATCTTTCTTGAATTCTCTGCGTTATTTGACACCTTTGAGCACTGCTTCCTTTACAACATTATCTGTTTTTGTTAAATCATTTTGCTATTTTTGAAGTAATAAAACTTTCAATTTAAAAATAAAATATAAAGTTCTATGACCATATAAGGAATTTACACTCATTACCAAAAAAGTCTAAAAAATAAAGAAAACTTAAATCCTACCACTACAGCTAGGCAATATAACCTTTTATGTATATATACATATATTAAAAAAGTATATGTACTCTTTTTTAACGGAAATTGGAAACATTACAATAAGTTGGAAACTAGTTATTCATTTTTAAATGTTATATTTATTCTTGTTAAATTATATGCGTACACATTTCTACCAGGACTATAGAATATCACATTGTAGGGATGCAACAAATGTTTAATTCATACATTATTGTTATGTATTTATATTGTTTCCATTCATTTTTCTATTTTAATACAACTCAATTAACTCCCTTGAACATATATTTTTGTGCTACCAAACCACTGTATTCTCATAAGTAACTCTTAGAGGTAGAGTCGTTGAGTTATAACATCTATAAATACTAATACTGATTTTACTTTCCAATATTTATTATTCTTTTATTTATTTGTTGCTTTCTCTTTTGGATGTTGGCTAGAATTTGCAGAGTAGCAGTGGAATGAGCAAATATGTTTGACTTATTCCTAACATTATGAGAAATTACTCATGATAATTGCTATTTTTAGTCAGCTTTCACAAACTTAACAAATGATAGCAAATATACTGAGCACACAACTACAAAATCAAACATTTTATAAAACAGAAATTGCAAAATAACAACCTCTCTGATAAATTTAGTATACCATCTGGAGTTGCTTACTGCATTTGTTAAAATTAAACTAATTAGGGTTTAGGAATTCTCACATTTAAAATCAAATTTCTATCTTATGGAAATAAAAATACAAGAAATACTACTTTTGCAACCTTGGAGGATACAAATGGCTAAAACAGAATACCCCTTCAATAAGACATAGCTCACCTCATAGCACCCAGAAAGCAGAGAGAGAAAGTGAGAAAAAGGAGCCAAAGACAAGATACATGCTTCCAGGAAATGCTCGCAGGGACCTACTTCCTCCAACTCACCCTGCCTCCTAAAGTTTCCAGCACTTTCTAGTCCATTCAATTATAAGTTCGTCGATGGATTAGTCCATCAATGAGGTAGAGCCCTTGTGATTCAATCACCTCCCAGATGCCCCACCTCTGATGGTGGCTGCACTGGGGACAAAACCTTCGACACTTGAACTTTTGAGGGGATATTTTAGATCTAACCCACAACATTTCACCTCTGGACACCAAAGATTCCATCATGTCATAATGGAAAATGTATTCATTCCATCTGGAGCAATCCCCAAAGTCTCAACTGTTCCAACTTTGCTCTCACAAATCCAAGTGTAGAGTTTCCCCTGAACTCAAGGCATGATCTTAACTGTGAGACCTTGCAATAGTCAAAAAATATTTTATATACTTCTAACACACAATGGCACAGAGTATAGTCTCATTCCAAATGGGAGGGATAGGAGAATACTAAGGAAGGATCAGACCAAAGCAAAATCAAAACCAATCAGGGCAACCATTAAATCCTGCAGATTCATGTCTGGCATCCAGAGCAGATGGTAGCATGATGTGAGCTTGGAAGGGCTTGGGTAGCCTTCTCCTGTGGGGTTTTTTTCAGCTCCAGCACACATG
Source organism: Hystrix cristata (assembly GCA_004026905.1). Lineage (NCBI taxonomy): Eukaryota > Metazoa > Chordata > Mammalia > Rodentia > Hystricidae > Hystrix > Hystrix cristata. The sequence continues at coordinate 17,794 of PVJO010013886.1, forward strand.
GCCACTCTTAGGCTATCTCCACTCACTGCCTGTAGCTGTCTTCAACAGATGTTCCATGTTTCTGGCATCTCTAACTTCTGGGGTCTCTCCTGCAGCTTTGGCTTTGCTCTCACTACTTTATCCATCACTCTCTCGATGGCTGCCCACAAGGACTCTAACTCTGCCTAACACTCCCTGACTTTCCAGGCCTTTCTATGAAATTTGGGTGGAAGCCTCCAGGACTCCAAAACTCTTGCATTCTCCATGTCTTCAAAACCAGCTTGAAACATACATTGCCAGTCTTCAGCCAGTTTAAGCATTAACCAGGCTCACTCGGCCCACTGCCCCAGCTGTCTTTGATGGCTAAGCATGGTGAAACTATTCCTAGAGAAACAATTCACTAGGTGTATGTGTGGGAACAGGGAGCCCTCACAATCTCTTCTCAAAGTCTTATGAAGAAGTTTACATTTTCATATCCTGACCCTGTGATGGTTGGCATCTGGCCAGTTCCTAAGATGACTTCAAGTCATCTTTCCTACTCTTCTTGAACACTGTGGTGCCTTGTAGTTTCCTATTCCAGATTTATTAAGACTCTCACCCTTAAACTGAGCTTCACACAACGTCTCAGGGTCTGGACAAAATGTAGACAAGTTCTTACATGTAGACACTATCAGAATGTAACAGGAAAGGCCTCTAGTCCAGTTCCTTATAGAGTTTTCATTTCCATCTTCAACCTCATAAGCACAGACTTTACAGTCCACATTCTCATCAACATTTTGGTCTTTTGAGCTCACTCCAGAATCACCCATTAAGCTCCACCCCCAACATTCTAATATTTCTCTATCCTGCATCTCCAAACCTTTCCAAACTTCTCCTATACCAGTTCCAAAGTCTTCTGAGCCACATGGTCAGGTATAGTAATGGCAATGGCCCTACTTCTCAGTAACAGTTTTCTGTGTTACTCTTCTGCTGCTGTGTCAAAATATCCAAGAAAGTAATTAAAGGAGGAAATTTTTTATTTTTGGCTTATGGTTTAAAATGTTTCAGTTCATGGTAAACTGGCTCCATTGCTTTTAGGCCTATGGCAAATCAGAAACAATGGTGGAAGTTGTGGGGGAAGAAAGCTGTTTACCTCATGGTAGCTGGGCAGGGAGGGTTCTATTAAAAAATAAATTTAAACCTCAAAATGTAATTATGTTGGATAACACTAACAAAAGTAATTTTGACTTAACAAATATGATGATAAAATATAACTTTACAGAGCATATTTGACCTTGAATCTTTGTCAAAGAAAATGGAAAACAAAAAAGACATTGCAATAAAATCTACATTATTATAGACAAACATTTTGTCAACAAACAGTTGTGCATATTTGTTTCAGGTAACCAACATAATGGCAAAATGATGTCCTTTATGGCAACTACCACTAACAAAATAGCTTGTTAAATTGCTTTTTAAATAAAAGAATTTATTACATTAATGAAAAGTTCTCTGACAAAACGCTTATTTGACTTTGTATACACAGCTAAAGAAGTTATTCAAAATGCATGACATGAACCTGAGAGAAAGAATGTAGGGGAAATTATAACAATATGGTAAGTTTAATTATCATCAACAGTGGTTACTTTCCTTTTTGATACCAGAAACATGAAATGATATTATTTAGATGTAAAACTGATGGTAATTATCATTGACACAGTAAATTATAAATCATACTAAATAAATTAGTTTATCCAAAAGAGAATTTGAATTTTAGAGTCCAAATTCAACCATAGACCATTACAAGTGAATCTGGATCCTGAATTGAAACATTGTAGAACAAAATAGGCATTAATTTTCATCCATAATCACAGTTTTTCAAAAAGAGAAGATCTTAAAAGAGTTATTTGCAGCTATTAAAATGCGTGATCCCTGTGAGAGTACCTATAATTAGTTTCTTGACAGTATGAAATGTCTAATGCAGAAGCTTCATCTTGAAGGCCTTTCTCACTGCTCCATGCAGTTGTAATGTTAGTTACAGGAATCTCTAAAACGAGAAAGACTTTCTGACACCCAGAGTCACAGAGCTTCACAAGACCCCTGGATGCAAGTCCAAAATACTTGGTTAGAAAAGGCTTCTTTAGTTTTCTTTATACTGTGTTCAATCCTATGCAGTGTAAATGAGAACATTCTTCAGAGTATCATTGAGCAAATTAAGTTATGAAATGCGTTGTATCTTTTTTCATTCAATTTTAATACATAAATTATTTTTGAAAGGAATTTTAAGGGGCTGGGCATTTAGCTCAGTGGTTAGAGTGCTTGCTTTGCAAGCACAAGGCCCAGAGTTTGATCTCCAGCACCAAAAAAAAAAAAAAAAAAAAGGAATTTCAAAACATGAGCCAATATTTTGTCTCCATTTTAACTAATTTATTTTTCTTGTATAAAGCAGCTATATGATGATCTGCACGGCCTTGAACGAGGCAGATTCTAAACTCTAGTCTCAAATTGTGTTGCTGTTAAAAATTCTTTTCAGTGTTAAAAAGTCAACCTCATAACCCCAAACTCAGGTCTCTTTCCCCATTTCAACTCTAATATTCTGCATGCTCACACTACCTCTGTCCTCTGGAAGGTGAAAGAGAATTGGTAGAGCGGAAATTCTTAAAATTAACAACTCCCAAACTCTAGACCTTGAGCCTACAAATATGCAAGAATGTTGTTGCCAAATTGACACCAGTCACAAAGACTTTGAAAATTAATTCAAAAAGGGTTTGCACATGTTGTCAAATCCCTGAATAATGTTGCCCTGATCCAAGTGAGCCATTATGGGAAAGTTGAAATGTCCTAAAACAAGCAAATGATTATGGGTGGAATGAGTTGTATTGATTGAACCGGACATCTGACATCTGGGCATATTTTCCTGTGCCATGAGTAAAGAGATGGTTCACGTTTTCTGAAAATCCAACTACTATTTCCTGCAAGAACTTTTCCTATTGCAGATTTGCTGTGGAAAGAAGGCACCCCAAAGCCATATTGATAGGGAATAGTACATGGTAAACACCATACTATGGATTTCCATGTCATCATTTTAAAAAAGTATGCAGTAGAATATACAAAGGCAAGCAGAAGATTCAAGTATAGTTATATTCTTGCCTCTTATCTGAAATACAATAACATACATAGAACCCAGATATTTCCTAGAACCTGCTGACTGAATCACTCCTTTCTTTTTTTAACTATTCCTAGATTTAGGCACAAAAATGACTCTTTTCATCAGCCATAAACTATGTTCATTTCTTCCAATAGACATACAAGTTTCACAGACACATTTGCGTCACCCCACTGAAAATTTGAGGAAAAGAACAAATAAAGCTTTACTAAAATATCGGGCAAGCCCACCATGGCCAATCTGTGATCCTCCTTCTATGATCCCTGTATGATCAATGAAGAAAACTGAAGTGAATAAAGCCAAAGAAAAGAAATTAAAAAAAAAAAGTCCCAACTTTGAAATTCAGATAAGGTGGTTTTACGATTTTAATTACACTGTAATAACTACATAGAAGTAAACATAATCTTCCTGTTTTAAGTTAGGTGAACATCTGTCATAAATAACTCCAGGGCTTTTTCTTTTGTAAACTGCTTACACAACAGCCCTATAAATCCATGGAGCGCTGGGATGCACAATTTAATTTTCTAATTCACGTAGCTAAATCTTCGCTCTAACTTCAATGCAATTCACAATTCTCCATTTTTGCAAGACATGGAACAGGAACCTGTTACGTAATGCTTCACAGGAATTTTAGATTAGAATGGAAGGTGAAGAAAGTGTTTGTGATAGTTCCTCTCCTTCTACTTGAACAGGGTGAACTAACCAATGTTATTTATTTTGAAAAGAAATCTCAGTGACTACTCTTCATTTACAAACACAGGTAAACTATTTTTAACTTGCTCAACTTGTAAGTGATGAGAAGGAAAAGCTGCATTCATTCATCGTCAGACATGGATTATGCGCTGAAACAGTGAAGAAAAGACAGAAACTTTCATTATGTTGGAGCCAATAATATAGATTTTTGGAATTGTTCTGCAAAGAATATATCCAAAAAATATTCTTGGATCCCAAAGAAATTATACTTTAAAAAAGGAAAAACTTTTGAAATATAAAATACAGAGCACGTTTTCAAGTTGATTTCAAGGAGCAGACGCTCAGTATACGTAAACTTTGAGAGGTATTTTTTTTTTGGATAGGTGCATATTAACTGGAATTTAGAACTAGAAAATCACCTAAAATAAAAACCCTAAGTACAAACTACTTTCTCTGTCCTTTTCCATAAACTTATTGTCATAATTTTGTTTTGCTTCATCTTTTTGTTTCATGACCATTTCCAAAATGACATGTCTCTTACTGTAACTTGAACATTTGTTGCTGATGATCAATCCTGGCCATACTTTCCAGTCTAGATCCTAAGGGATTTGAGTGTACTGGACAGAACCTTTTGTACATGTCTCTTTCTAATGAAGTTGGAACCACTCCTGATCTAGTTCCTAGCATCCTCTTCATAAGGACCACTCTATCATGTATGTTTCTCAGAAGAGCGCTAAGGACAAGTGCAATTTGTCCTAGAAGGGCAAGTGGAAAGTGGCAGGCATCATATTCTGCTATAAACTTCTCTTTTGGGACTGCTTTCGTTGTATCCAATAGGTTCTGGTATGTTATACTGGCATTATCATTTTTTCATAGGAATCATCTAATTTCTTCTTTTATTTCTTCAATGACCAATTTGTTATTCAACAGTGTATTGTCTGTTTTCCATGTTTTTGCATAATTTCTCTGGCTCCTTTTGCCACTGGTTTCCAATTTTATTGTGCTGTGATCTGATAATAGGCATGGGATAATTTTGATTCTTTTATGCTTACTTAAGCCTACTCTTTGGTCTAGTATGTAGTATATTTTGGAGAAAGTTCCATGTACTGCTGAGAAGAATATGTATTCTCTTGTTGCTGGGTGGAAAACTCTGTAGATATTTATCAAGTCCATCTGTTCAAAGGTTTGCCTCAACTTTGATATTTTTTTCTTGATTATTTTGTCAAGTTGATCTATTTGTGACAGTAGGATATTGAAGTCCCCCACTATAACAGCATTGACATTTATCTGATCTTTTATGTTCAGCAGTGTTTGTTTTATGAAGTTGGGTGTGCCTGTGCTTGGTGTATATATATTTATAACTGGTTTTTCCTCCTGTTGAATTGTTTCCTTAACCAATATGCTATAACCTTCTTTGCCTCTTCAGATCAGTTTTGGCTTGAAGTTCAACTTGTCTGAAAATAGGATCTCTACTCCTGCCTGTTTGCACCTCCTCTTGCATAAAATATGGTTTTCCACTTTTTTGTTTTTAGTCCATGAATTTCTTTTTGATGTGTTTCTTGTATACAGCATACCATTGGATTTTGTTTATTTCTTGATCCATTCTGCCAATCTGTGTCTTTTTTTTAAAGATAGACTTTTAATAACTGTTTTTATCATCAGGTTAGGTTATGCAGTTACAAAGTAGTTAAAAGTTTCTGAAAGGCATTATTGTTTTTTAAAACCACTTTTTCTTACATAAATAATATCTAGTACTTCATTAACACTGACCAAATTTGCCTTTCCTACCTCCATCACTGTTCTGATGAAATAGATCTTACTGGTTTAAGTAAATCTGTACTTGCTCTTCCAGAATGACCTACAAAAAAATGGTAATTTGATTGTCATTTACTTCATGTATGTGAAGTCCTACCCTTGCTTGAGTTAGTCCAATGGTTTCCTTTTGCTTTTATATCAAGGACAAATATTGTTCACACAGCTGATGAAGATGATGTTTAAAGTTTTGCCATCTTCTCCTTCCTTTTCATATTCCAGGTACATTAGCATATTTTAGGTTCCGCTTCTGTGTTGTACAGACTCTCCCATTAAAGAGTTTGTCCCTTCTGGATTAGCCCTTCTGCCTCTACTCATGTAAAAAACCACCACTGAGTTGTCATTTATGGGCTCAATTGTCACCTCCTCACTGCCTCATCTTTCTAAGAAGGTCAAAACACCATTCATGACACACCTCACAGTTGTGGTGTACCATTTAATAGTGCTATTATTTGGGCGATATCTCTCTCGCTATCAGAATAAATTAGGGCATGAACTATATTTTTTCACTACTGAATCTTTAACTAATTACAGATGAATTATTCAACTATTATTTATCTGACAAACCTCCATCCTGCCACAGATTCAGGTGATGCTTTGATTGCACAAATCATTTTTAAGCTCGTCCTTTGAAATTATCTACAGAGTTATGGTTATAACATTTTCTCATACATTTATCTATACTCTCTAGAAGACAATAATACTTCTGCTACTATTAAATCAGAAGCGTATATACAAACACATATAATAATTATATCTATTGAAATTAAGATGTTATTGATAAACAATGGAAGATTTTGTTGTTTGTTTCGTTTTCTTTTGCTTTGTTTGTTTTTTTTAGTTTTGAGGTAGGGTCTTACTGCATTGTACAGGCTGGTTTTACACTCGTGAACTCAAGTGATCCTTCTGCCTTGGCCTCATGCGTGGCCGGGATAACAGGAATGGGCCACCACACCTGGCCAAAACTATGCAAAGTTTAATGTGAAATGAACTATAATGATTTTAGACTTGATTTCACCAATAGCTTTTATTTGCTTAAACAGAAAGAGATTACCTTTTTTGAGTTCCTACTAAGTACCAGATGTTGTGCCATGTTTCATATATTTACTCACACCTAATCTCACTGGGTAGGTAGAATTTTCTAAATTTTATGGATGAGGAAACTGAGACTCAAGGAGTTTAAATAGCTTGTTCAAAGTCACATAGCCAGTAACTGAACAATCAAATAATTATATCAGTCTAATTCTGAAAAGAATTAGGATTTTCCCAAATGACACAAACTCTGATACAACAGGATTGCATGGTCTCACATCATCACACACTTCACAAAACGTGACATTTTTTCCTTGGGTTATTCATCTGGCAAAACATATTAAGTAATTAGAACAAATTTGGAGTCATAAGACTGTTTAGCAAACAAAATCGAGAGGAGTAAATATGGCCACCAAATTTTGGTTTATGAGTAATAAGCTCCCTGTGATCTGGCTTCTTATTCATTAACATATGGTTTAAATTTTGGCTTTCCAGTAAGTTGTAGTCGAAGTGCATTTAAATACATTTTAAATGAAACTGGGTGCCCGCTATACCCAAATGCATCCTGAGGAGAAAATGTTTTGATGAGATTCAGCAGAAACAAATTGACTGAATTTTCTATTTTCATGAACTAAAGCATCTATTTTCATGATGATGTATATTACATATGGCTATATATATATAGTATGTGGCTATACATATTATATATTACTTATACTATATATGGCTAGAGTGGTTTTTAGGAAAACTAGATTGTCTTATCATTGCTTTTCATAAATTCCTGGTGAAAAATAAAAATTAGCTAAACGATTAAACAATAATTTTAATTATTATGTTAGATAATAAAATTATCTTGGACTTATGAAAGTCTTACCATCATTATTCTCAAATACGTTTAATTCATATAGCTTCAGAAAATTAGATGGCAACTGAGATTTTAATTAAAAGCAAAAGAACAGTTAAAGTTGTGAGATATATGACAAATCCAGTCTTACACAATTTAGACAGTATGTAGAAAAAGTATTTACTTTACTGATATCTCTCAGTAACAAAGACTTGTCCACTATTACAGGAAAACACCATCTACCAAGTCACAGAAACCAATTATATTATGGCATTTTTAAAATGGAACAATTTTCCACTATAGGGTAAATATCAATCATGATTATTAGTAATTAGAAATTGCTAACTTTTGAGTTAAAATCTTTTTCCTCATTTAAAAAAATTCAAACTATATATTTGGATGAATGAAACATGGAAAACATAAGTTGGATTTATATGACCTAAAGAGACAATCAACCAGAATTTCTCATCTGTCTCCCTCTGCGGCTCCAAGCTGCACAGGTCGGAGACCAGGCAAATGTGGCTGCAGGGTGAGGGGTCCATTCTTCCTCCAGGCCCCTCACCTGGAGACAGGAAAGGCCGAGCCTCAGTCACAGCAAGCAGCAAACATGGCAGCTCTAATAACGCTGACCCAGCCAGCACACAGGGCACAGTTTCCACACCAGGAAAGGCAAGCCAAGAAGCAGGAAGCTTACTGCACCCACCCAGAACCCTGCTTGTAAACAAAGCTATTACTCTGAGAAAAGTGGGCCACTGTTCTCACATCTAGATCAAATCAATGATTCAGGGATTTTGCCAAAGAGGAGAAGCAGGGACGTAAAAACAGACAGATCTAAAACATTTCCCAATGGAAGCGACGTTATTTAGAATAGACTATGGGGAAGTTAAAGCTAAGAATACTTTTTGGAAAAAAGGTGGGCATATTAGTGGTAAACAATTCAGAGAAAGATTGTTCTATGAGAGCAATACTCTGAAGCATAGATCAACTTGTTTACTAGAGCAAAAAAGCAAAGGAAACAGTTAAAATCTTTCCTGGGGTCCACAAAAAACAGTATCAAGCCCTCTAAAACTAACCCTGTAAAAGGGTCTCAATTTTCTTGGATCAGACTCTAGTACCACTTATACTCCCAAAGTATTGTAGGTGAGAGGTGTAATTAGCTGGCAACATGTACAAATGATACAGAGACAGAGACTTTAATAGACAGAGCAAGAATAGAGTGACTCCGACCATGTCCAGGGTTGTACCATATGGAGAAAATTGGAGACGTCACACCGTGAGGGAAATAAAATGAATGAGCATAGGTTAGCCAAGTGACTACACAAATAAGCAACCAAAGAAAACAATAAGGAACCCTGAAGGGAGAGGTGAGTATCAGTCCACACAGCTGTGAAATATACTGTCTAATATACCTAGTTTTCAACTCCCCCAAAAAAATTGAGACATGTACAAAATGGAGTAGTGCCATACCATAAAGAAAAATAAACTTCAGTCATTTGTAAGAAAATCCATGTGACTTGAGACCATAAATTTAAGTGAATAAGTCAGACATACTAGCTTAAATATCACATGGTTTCTCTTATATGAGGAACCCAAATTATAAATAAAAAGCAAAATAAAAGACAATTGGAAGTAGGGAGAGAGATTTTTCTTGAATAAGCAGAGGATCAAGAGATCTAAGGAAGAGAGGAAGGAGGGAAAGGGGGGATAAAAAAGTAATTAAGATGTGCTATGTACATGTACCAATTCCACACAAAGAATGTGAACATTATATACTGCAATGTACTACTAAAAGAAAATGAGGAAAAATTTATTTTGGCTCAGCGTTTCAAAGGGCTCACTCCATTGCTGGCTGGCTCTATTGGTGGGGGCCCAAGACAAGCAGAGCACATGGTAAAACGTCATGTTGGTGCTAAGGTGCTCACTTCATGGCAGCCAGAAAGGCAGGGGCTGGGTTGTACTCAGAGGCCAGGAACAAAATATATCTTTCAAAGGACATCCCCGCAACATACCCAACTAGGCCCAACCTCCTGAAGTTTCCTCCACCTCTTAATAACATCATCAGTAAGGGACCACGCCTTCAATGCACGAGTCTTCAGGGTATGTTCCAGATCTAAACCGTAACACTTGTCTAATACTGCTTTCTCCCTTTTTGCTTCATATTTGTTACTCCCCAGTAATTTTTCTCCATTTCTCACTCCAATACAGATTCTGCTTCCTAGAGACCCTACTGTGACAATCTGCGCCAAGAGTAATCCAGAACATCACATGATAAATGGGATTTATGGAGTAGATAACTATTCCATAATGAGTAGATGACTACTCATTCCATCGTCTACTGTCAATGAGGATCTCATCTCCAATGGTAGATCATGCTTATTTGATCAAGATAGCTACCCAATAGTTAAAATTTGCATTGATAGTGAGAAGGAGTAGCCTGCCTGTGGAAGGGAGTCAAGCAGCAAAGTACCATAACCCACTAGTTAGAAACATGGAAAATGATAAATGCAAAAAATTAGGATCAGGTGATACTAAGTTCCAGCCTTAATACTGAAAAATTGAGTACAATAAACAGAATATTTTTGATGATCGTGAGGAAGTCCTCGTTTCATGCCGGGTACAAGTAACAAAAACTGAAAGTCAGGTCCAAGATCTGAGAATCACAATGGCTGAATGCCAAAGATCAGTGAATTCTTAATAAAGATAGCTCTGGAAAATCTGGGATACTGTTACATAGAATGAGAATATTTGTGTAGGTATCCCCAAACATCTGGATTCTGGAAATGATTTCGTTTTGACTTTTCCTAGACCCTCATTCATCTGTTTTGTTATTTCCATTGTTATTGCTTCCAAGAGTCTGGGTGGGAGGCTTTCATATTGTTCCACCTAGTTACCCTCTAGATTTGCCTTTGGCGAGCTGGATGTCTTGGGGCTGCATCTTGTTTGCTTGTCTTCTCATTTTCTTTTCTTTTTTTTTTTTTTTAGTTTAATTCCTGAGTTGATGCTTATGAATTGCCTGTGGCAGGTAGTTTTATTGTTAATATTGAGAACCCTTTGGAAATAACTACTTCCTCAGAGATGTCTTCCAGGTGTAGCTGGTTTTTGGATTTGGATTTTGAGTCTGTTGCAAGATCTTACCTCTTCAATTTATTGGGGTTGAGAAGTTGCTGTCTATTTGGCTAGCCCCTGGTTCTTTGGCCTTGGTCTATAGACTTGTTTATGACCCTCAGGGAATCTCAGTCTTGGCATATATGGAAGAACAACTGATTAGAACAATTTTGTCACCTTGGCTAAAGTAGTATAATGAGTAATAAGAATAGCATCAAACGCAGCCTAGAAAAAGACAAACTGTGTAACTATTAATTTGCCACCTTTAACCATATGAACTAGATTTGTGGTTATATAACAATATCTAAAATGAACCAGAAACTTGTATACAGTAACTATGTCCTCAATATGATGATTTTACCCTTAGGGGAGAAAATTCAAAAGGGATTAGGAGGAAAAGATAAAGAAATAGAAGAAGAGGAAAAGATGAGAAGCAAGGTTGGAGGACAGGGAAAGATTATGCAAACTTTGGGAAAATAGTAAAGAAAACAGGAGGGAAAGAGAGAAGGAAGAAATAAAAACAAGGACAGAACAAAACACTAACAACAAAAAAACTAGAAACAAATTTCACCTTCATATAAAAGCAAAAAAGATAGAGAGGAAAAAAATAAAACAAGCAAAAGCAACAAGAACAGGGGAAAAAAAGTCTGCTTCCAGATGTGTCTTTACTATCACTGGTAGATGGAGTAGGCAGGCCCAGGTCCTTGTTGACTAATCCCAGCAGTAGATTTATGGCGGGGTTGTGGGTGTTCCCAGCTAGGTTCAATAGCAAGCCTTCACCAATTCCAGTAAAGTTCAACCTGGTCTCTGCCTATGGGGTTAGAACCTGATTTGTTCAGCTGGAGACATACAGTGTGTCTCCCATCAGCTTGGTCTCAGTTCCCTGCAGGCTTGAAATAGGCTCCTTGTCCTCCCACCAACTTGAATTTGAACTCTGCTCCACCTTGCCCCAGCACCAAAAGCCACTGTTAGCTTTTTTGACTTCTGAGCTCTGCCCCTTTCCAAGATGGTGACCAGCCCATCGCCCTTTCCTAGTGGATATCTGAACCCAAATAACTCACCAGTCACTGCAGTCCTCTGTGCTCCACTTGTGTGTCTTTCTGTGGAGGCCTCTGGGGTCACCAGTAGTCAGCATGTGTCTGCAGGCTCAAGCCACATCACCCATGCTGCGAGCTGGGCTCTGGGAGAAAGCACCATCCATTCGCCACCTCCTTCTTTGCTGAGGTCTCTCCTTTCGCTCTCCCTGTGGGCTCTAATTCTGATTTCAGATCCTTGCTGGGTCCTGGGAACCCACTTCTCTCCTTCATCTCCTCCCTAAATTGCTACATTCCAAAGAAATCTGGGTTGGGGATTTAGCTCAAGTGGTAGAGCACTTGCCTAGCAAGCACAAGGCACTGAGTTTGATCCCCAACACCGTCCCTCCCCCCAAAAATCTGGGCACCATAGACATCCTACGGAATATCACATCATGTTAATGGAGGCCTCGATGAGATATTTGTATTCTGAATGGTAAAGAGCAACATTATGAAGTTTTAGGTTTCAATAATATCTAAATGTCACTTGAATAAAGATTTTAGGTATCCATATGTCAGTGACAGCAATATATTCCTCCAAAGTAAGAGACAAAAATCATTTCATCTTGGATTTCCCATCATGCTGAAAGAAACACGAGGCCTCGCAGGTCTCTTTGGGTTCTGGAGGCAACACATTCATTACACACTTAAAAAACACTATTCCATATAGATGGACAGCATAAAAGTCTACCAGCTTTGAGTAAAGCCTACAGCAAGAAAGGCATTTGCAAAAGGTCTAAACTACAACGAAAGTGGCACTGTCATTTGGACCATCCTATCCAGCAGATCCTAGAAAAATCTGCAGTGTGGACGTTATGACAAGCCCCAGTGCAGGAATCACAAATCAGGCTCCTGGGGTTTTGGACAAAGGCCATGACATCTGGGAAAGATAGTTATAAAGTATTAGAAAAACACCCTCAGGCATGCTCCTGGGCCCTGGTAATGGTGGAATGTTTGAACATATGGACACCATTGACTATGCATCTGGAACTGTGCTATTGGACCTACCAAGTCATAAAGTCAGGCAAGCCTAGCACTATCCATCATGAGGTGGAACCCACATGAACAGACCTACAGGGACCAAGAAATCTATAGAGGCAGGTAGTCCAGACTTTCATAAAACCCATCACAGTTGCATCAAAGTTTCTAAGAGCATAATGATGACCAAGTAGTGGATCTTGTGTAGTTACCTGAAAGATCTTGTAAATTACTAAATTTAGATTATGGATGGATATGCCTGGTATGTAGATGAAATATAAAACTGTTAGAAACTGTATCACAGCCCCACTCAGAAATGATATTGAAAGACAACAATGAACCTGGTCATCTAATGTAAAGCTCTTTTCCCTCAATTTTAATTTAAAATTTCATGGTCACTTAAAAACAAGAAATTAAAATTCATATCAGAAGTTTTTCTTTAAAAAATGTTAAAGAAATTTTTTAGAAGTAAATACATATGTATAAACAATTGGGTTAGTCTATTAAAATAGTGTTTATTGACTTTAAAAGTAAGTATGGTCAAATTCTGGTACACAGATACAAGTATATTTTAAGTATACTTCTAGAATAATTTTGATATCTAATTGTTAATCTCATAGCTGATTTCTGAAAATAACTAAGTATGAGTTATTTTTAGCTCAGGAAAGAAATATTAGAAAACACATCCACAAACTACAACAGATTTACAACAAAATAAATTCCTATAATCTACTTCCATGTCTCAAAAATAGGATTTAGTTAAGCAGTGGGTTATAAACACCCAAGAGGAGAAGCTCACTCAGTAACCATCTGACAGGTTCTAAATGACACTGGTCTGCAGAGAACACTGCAGTGGGCTAGAGGGTACCGTCTATAAAGCACTTGCATTCTACTTAGAATTTCTAAGGACGTGAGAAATTAAAATATTAACAGAGCTGTACGAAAACCATAGGATTAAGGAATATATGCAACCAGCCAAAATTAGGGTGTTCCCTAGAGATAGAGTTTGTGCAGTTTTATTCCAAGTTCTGAAAGTAAGCACTGAATAAAAATGTTGATTACAATAACACCAAATACTTATTTTTTAAAGAGTATCCCATTTTGGGTAACTATTGTACGTTCTAATAAAAATATGATTTATATGTAATTTAAAATTAGTATTTTACTAAGCCCAAGTTAAAAGACATTATGAAGTATGTGTATAATTGAACCCTGTGTTAGTTAGCTTTCATTGTTGTGACAAAATACCTGACACAAACAACTTAAAGTAGGAAAGATTTATTTGGGCTCCTGGTTTCAGAATTTCAGCCCGTAGTTAGTCGGTCCTATTGTCTTCATGCCTGTGGTTAGGCAGAGCACCATGGCTGGGAGTACATGGCATGAGGAAACTGCTCACCCCACAGTGGCCAGGAAAGGAAAGAAATGAGAGAAAGACGCTGGGGTGGTCCCAAAGGCCCCTTCAAGAGCATGTACTCAGTGGCCCAATATCCTCCCTGTATGCCCCACTTCCTAAAGCTTTGGGCTTCCCAATAGGACCGTGGACTGGTTGCCAAGCCTTTAACACATGAGCCTTCCGGGAACATTTAAGATCCAATGCATAACAAACCTAGTGTTCAAACGTAAGGCAATTATAATGGACACTGAGAAACTGCAAGATGAATAATATAAATGCACTCAAAGGTATCTCTTTGCTTAGCTTTTGGACGTGAAACTACTAGAGGCTGTTGATTTCCATAGGGAATTTTAAGCTTTTGCAGATTATTGGTTGATAACTTAGTGTTCTCTTAGTACAATATGTGATGAGCAACATAGCAATCTAGTTATTCAGAAGTATTTAGAAACAGACAATCTGGGTTCCAGGCCGAGCTCTGCAGCTTACTGAAAGTTGATGGTGAGTAAACATATTAACACTTTTACAGCTCAGTGTTCTCACCTCTAGTCCAGAGATAAGGGTAGTAATAACAGCATAAGGGGTTTTTTTTCTTTTTTAAAATTTTATTTTAGTGGTACATTTTAGATATACACAATGATAACATTCGTCATAGGGAACTTGCACCTGTACCTGATATATCTTGCTGCTTCTTTTTTTCCCCATTCCCCTCCCCTCCCTTCACCCCCTCCTCCCTCCTTATTTGCAAAAGGTTCATTTCCCTTTTTTCTTCTCTTCTCTTTTTTCTCATCCCTTCGTTCCTTTGCCCTTCCCTTCCCTTGTTCCCCTTTCCATTTGAACAATGTCTTCCTTTTCCCAATATAATACATTTTAGTCCTTATTTACACTTTCAGTTTCTTACACTAAAAAAACAGTGTGAAATAAATCAGACACACATGTTTAAATACTATATCATGAAGTTTTTATTGAGATAATACTATTGAAGTACTTACATCCTGGGCATAGTGGTGCACACTTATAATCCCAGCACACAGGAGGTCTGAGAGTCCAGGGCCTAGTCCTGGCTACATAATGAGTTCAAGACCAGCCTGAACTACTACATAGTGAGACCCTTTCTCAAAAAACCAAAACAAACAAACAAACAAGCAAGCAAAGTAAAAAAGAAAGAAAGAGAGAGAGAGGGAGGGAGGGAGGAGGAAAGAAATTTAGAAGAGCAACTAACAAAATACTAAATTTTTAATGAGTGTGATATTAATATTATTATTATCATTAACCAACTGAGACATCACCAGAGTATGACATGACACAGAAAGTTAGCAGTGGATTTGGCTCATGGCATAGAAGTGTTTTAAAAATCCAGTTAAGAAGTTTTACCTTTGCCTACACTTTTCTTGTAGGAGAACAATGTACAGAAGACTGATGTGGCCTGGCATAACAATGCCACAAAACTTGCTGAAACACTTTGCATATGTAACTATGATATAAAACAGAAACTAAAAAATTTATTGTGTGTCTTAAAGGCCAAAATATCAGACCCTACAAGATTGTAGCACAGATAATTTGAAACACATATGCAACAATGGCTAAGAAGTTCTTCAAAACATCACCAAGATATTAGCTGCTCCTTCAGGATTACAGATCAGTAAAGGACAATGGGCTAGTTCTTTGAGTTACCTACAACTTTTGAGCAAGAAAATAGTGCCGAAAAATACAAATGAAGGAGATGTTCTGGGGACTGATCCAAGGTATTCACATTCAACTACATCCCCAGCCCGTTTTTTATTTTTTATTTTGAGATAGGCGCTTTCTAAATCATTAAGTTGCCCAGGCTGGGATGGAATTTGGTATTACCTTGACTCAGCCTTCCAGAGTGTTGTAATTACTTAGAAACTGGATCTCATTCAATTGCTAAATTGTCTAAGCTGGGCTCAAAGTTGCAATCCTCTACCTCAGAGTTCTGGGATTACAGGTGTATGCCACCATGCCCAGAAAAATGTACATTTAGCACCCGATGATACCCCCCAAAATTTTATACACACACACACACACACACACACACACACACATACATACAGAGAGAGAGAAACAATGCAGTTTAAAACTACATTTCAATATAAACACTCCTGCTATTAAAGCTGGTATAATGGTTTTGGCTCAGTTTCCCCAGTGATTATGCAGAAATCCCCGCTGTGATTTGGATTTTAGATCAGGGTGTTTACATCAGAGGCAGTTAGGTTTAAACAAATACATTTAGACTTTGACACAAGAGATGCGTTTCTTCTATCTCTGCATAAAGAACACAGAATACAAACAAAAATTAATGAAGCCATTATAGCTGTCCAGGCAATTATCGTTGATCCAAAGATAGATCACAGGCAGGAAAATATTGGAAGATGTACAGTTAGAGATTCCAACGTCTCATCTACTTAATACAGTCAGAGCCTACACACAGTTCTGGAATGTATAAGGAAATCAAGTGTCAGTTTTTCAAGGAATGAAACTCTCTAAATTTTGCTAAGAATTGGTTATATTTGGATTTTTTTCCCTCTGATAATTATTGGGGGAAAGAGAAGGGTTATATTAACAAAATAAAAATGCTAGATTCAAAGACATTCATTTTAATATTATCTACAAACGGTAAAGTTGAGTAAAATTAAATGTCCAACCAAGGGAAGTAATTTAACCATGAGACAGTAGCAACTCAAAGAACAATTTACAATTCAGTTTTGACCACTTGTAAAATACTGATAACCAAATGAAAATTCTCTGTTGACCCTTCTAACATTCCAATGCATCTCAGACCCAAAGGTCCCGAGTACTTTTACATATTCTAAGTAAGACTCCTCAGACCAATTCTCGGGAACGGGAACTATAACTTCATGTTGACATCTGAGGGAAGTGAATTCAGAAAAGCTTGGGGAGGCGGCACAAAGTGCTCAATGTTGTGCAAATGTTAAAAGGTGAAGCCGGAATCCAGGCACATCTCCCCAGTCCAATCACGCAGCCGGCACATTTCTAAGCTAAATATCATCCCCTTAAACATTTCTTGCTTCTTGCCTTCCTTTTCCTACTACCTGAATTATCACATTCAAGTACTTGGTGTTGTTTCCTTCTCCTTAAGTCAGTAATCTTTTGAAATGTGTGATAGTTTTCCAACCTCACTATTCTCTCACATCAACAATCTTTACTACCTCTCAGGTGGGAAATTGCACTCACTCTCTTTGTCTCACTGACGTCATTTTCTGCTTGCTTTCAATTCTAAGACCATCTCATCTCTTCCATTCAAACTCTCCCATCGACTTGCTTCCCTGATGAGCCCTGTCATGTAAAGGCGGGCTACTCTGTGCCTGTTTAATGCTGTTCAAACCCTTCTCTATTGTGTTCTCAATTAGCCCAGCATGGTTTATCACCTGCTATTTTCATCTATACATTGTCATTTTCAAGTTAATTTGGAAAGGTATTATTTTACTTCCATGCTAAGATTTTTCTTCTCACATGCTTATTCTATCCCTCATTCTGGAATTCTTCATTGTACCCAGTCCTTACTTTTCTCAATTAAATGTGAACACCATACAGAAAGAATATTTAAGGAACTGGAAAAAATCACAATGGATATCTCCATATGGTGAGTGGGATTATATTTGTATTAAATTTTCTCTTTTTATATTTTTCGTTGCAATTACGAGCTTTCACTGTTCCATCGTTTTAAAATTATATTATTCTAACAAAATCTTGCGTGAAATCATTCATTACTTCCATAAAGGGAGATCTCAGGGTATATAATTTATTGACATTTGAACATATAGTAAAAGCCTAGAAACAAATAATAACTGTTAATATATAGTGACCTGAGTAGAAATTAAAAACAAAAGTTGACTACAGCCATTCATTTAAAGACAAAAATGAAATATGAGTCATGCCTGAAACAATCTGCTCAGGACATCACTTAAGCTCATCCTGTTGGGAAACTTTGGACAATAAAAAGGGACGAATACTTTGTTGTTTGGATTGATGTTCCTCAGGATGTTTACTGGGGTTAGAGGGCAGGTCTCAGAAGACAATTCGTGCCGGGCATGGTAAACTTCTACATAGACACGACAGAAATCCGAGAGCAATAACTTTTGTTGTTCAACCATAGACAGAGAATAATAATCCAATTTGATCTGCATATTTTGCAATCAACAGAAAGGTGTTAGATGACATAAGAAATAGATGGAGAAGACAGTAAAGTGAGTTGCAATAGACAGCTGCTGTGAACAGCAAGGAAATTTGCTTAATAGGTTAAGTACACAATTATAACTGTAGAATGAGAAACACCAAATCTAGCTGTCAAAAAGACAAATACTAGCACTCAGATGTCACGAGTGAAACATACTTTATTCAAATATAAGTTTAAAAAGACAAATAAATGGAAAGGTCACTTGGGCTTTAGTATCAATTTATAGAGCTCCAGAAACATTAAGAATGAAAATTACACCCTCACTATATAAAATGAAAAAGATAAAGTCTTAGCTGGGAGTATCATAGTTCTATCTCATTAGTTGCTTAAATATTTGAAAGGAATATATAGAAACCTGTTTAGGTGCATATGTATGATGTCAGAAGATAAATTCTAAATATCACAATATATTGCTGAGGTATATAAGAAAATTTTCATTTTGCTCTCTTCACTGGCTATGGACTCAGGGAGAAAAGAAAGCAATAACTTAGTTTATTCAGGTATTGAGTCAAGTCTGAATGATAAAAGTTAAATCTACAAAAAATAGTGTCAAACAGTACAAAAATCATTATAACCTTAGAAGAGAGAAAAAAGTTATTAGAACAGAAATAACACTTACCATAAAGGAAAAAGAGTTAAATTGAACTTTATCAAAGTTAAAAACTTCTACTCATCAAAATTACAATTAATATAATGAAAAGGCAAGACTGTGGGAAAATTCTTATAAGAATATATCTATCAAAGCTGTCTTATAAATTAATATTTATCATTAACTAAACCAAAGTAAACCCAATTTTTAAAAATGGGCACATATTTCACAGAATTAACAAATAACCAATAAACATATGAAAAGGTACTCAACCTCAGTAGTTACGAGAGAAAAGCAAATCAAAGCCACAATGAGACCTGACTGCTTGCCAACCAGAATGTCTAAAATTAAGACTGATAACTCAAGCTTGGACAGTTGAACTGTTCGGATATTGTTGAATAGAGTAAAAGGGTACAACCACTTTGGAAAACTGTGTCAAAGTCTAGAGAGGTTAAATATCACCTACTTTATGACTTAGATCAATAAATACCTAGATCAACAAAAACTCTGTGCGGCATGTTTATGGCAGCTTTATTCCTGGTAACACCAAACTGAAAACAACACAAATACTCACCTGCAGGAGGATGAATAAACATACACAGCAATGACAGTGAACAAACTACTGCTAGAGCTGCAACTTGAAGAATCTCAAAAACACTGTCTTAGTAATTTTCCCATCTCTAGGACAAAATTCCCAACATCCAAAATTTAAGGGAGGACAGACTTATTTTGGCTCACAGGTTTTGTCCCTAGTCGGCTGGCTCCAAGGCAGAAACAGGATGGCAGAGTGGCATGGCGCAGGAAAAGGTGCTAACCGGCAGTGGTCAGGAAGCAGAGCAGGGAAGGAACCAGGAACAAGAACATGCTCTTTCAGGTCATGTTCCCAGTGACCTGTCTGCAACCAGCTTCCGCCTCCTAACAGGTCATTTAGCTAATGAACTCACGAATGGGTGGACCCGCTGATGAGCATGCATCACCCATGATCCAAGCACCTTCCACACGCATGGGAATTTGCAGGGAGGTACATTTTAAATCTAAATGATAACAAACCAGTTGAACAGAAAGCAGTCATGAAGAAGTATATATGGTATAATTTTATTTATGTGAAGTTCTGAAACAAGAAAAAATTATAATGATACACATCAAAATAGTCATTACATTTGATAGGGATAAGGGACACGAATTGGCTGCAAAAAGGCACAAGGAAACTTTCCAGAGTGATAGAAATACTCTACATCTTTCTTTGATATGGCTATTTAATGCATGAGTATATACATCTATAAAAATTACAAACTTATATTTAAGATCTATACCTTTTACTGTATAAAAATTAATATCTCAGCTAAAAAATACTCAGAATAAAGTACTGAAGAGTGGGTCTTAAGTGAACCAAAGCTTTTAAAAGAACAGCAAAACAAGAATAAGTGCTTTTAAAGTCATGTTCTATGTGAGAATATTAACAAACAGATATGCCTCATCGCATGGCCTATTTCCCCAAGTTCACCATTTCTTTTGGTTCCATCTGTTTTACACAATTGAATGACTTTTATACAGTGGAAAAAACATTTGTAAGAAGGAGCTGAAACACAAAGAATTGATTGGTGATTACTGGCACTTCCACTAACCTGTTTTGTGATCTTGAGCAATTGACTTCCCCCAACTGGCCCTCCACTTTCTCATGAGTAATATGTAATACGAGGTCCAGACTAGATAATTTCTAGGGCCCATTCCAGTTCTAACATTCTGTGTGTGACTCCAAGTGGGGATTCTTCAGCTTAATACAAAGAACAGCACCCAGAGTTCTGTGGTGACCTAATGAAAACATTTGGCACTGTCAGTAGACCTGAAATCTGGCAGATATTTCAGTATGTTGGGCTGCCAAGAAAAGTTTACCAAGGTCGTAAGCCTATTCCACAATGATACATTGGTCATGCTAGTGTTGACAGCATCTCATATGATCCCCTCCCAACTGCTGAAGTAAAGCAAGATTATGAATGGGATCCAGGGATACCTAATTCTTTGTATGCAACACTCTTAAGAGATTCGAGAAAAGACTTGGAAGCTGATATTTAGATCTGTTCCAGTCCTTTGGAAAACCTTTTCAACTCATCAGACCAAGCACTCAAGAAGGAACAAACAACCAATGTTATAAATAAAGCATTCCTGTGGGCTTAAAATGTTGCAGTACCATTAAACAGACTCCTTTTTTAAGGTTAGCAATGTTTAATTTCCAATAATATTATCAGAACTTTAGCATACTAAATAACTATAGAAATACGTTAATTCTTTTTCTCATTTCCCAAATACTAACATCTTCTATAACCGAAAAAGATAGAATAAAAGAGTGGCTTGCCTGCCTCCCCAAAATATATGAAACCAATTAAAAGTACACTGAGTTCTGTAGAAAAGACACTAATTTATTCACTCCTCAAGGGCATTATTTAGCACCGCTAAATAACTGACTGTCCTTGGGTAGCCTATATGATTTATCACTTATGTCCCAGATCCTTTTCAGCCCAGGGAATAACAGGACCTTTCCTCCCTAAAGCTTTTGTGGTTCATGACTACTGAATCAAGAACATTTTAAAAACAAATTCAAAAGTGATTTCATAAAGGGGAAAGAAGAGATTTCTCATTTTCCCCCTAAACACTTACCTTCATCCTGAGTGTACTAAATAAACACATATTTCATTTTCTGAAAGAATTGTTTCCTCATGTGTTTAGTTTTGAAGAAAAAATAATTTATTTTTGTACTATATTCAACTTCCCATTAATAAAAATTATCCACAATACGAAAGAAAGAAGAATACAAAGGCTCAAGAAAGGCATGATAGTATTTTAGAGTTACAGTACAGGAAGTGATGGAGAGGCACAAAATGAGATCCAAACATGCCAAGTAATTCTGTTGGTTCCCAAGCATTGTGCACCATAGATCAACTTACACTTAAGTGCAGTTACTGTAAAATAGAAATTATTAGTGAAAATAACATATTCGAGATGCTTTCTATGATTAAACTTGAAGAAGAGTTGTGTATTTCACATGTGCAATCTACCACTGGATCCTGCCTTAGGAAAAAAAAAATGTAAGTACTGTCTAGTTCTTCTTTTATATGTGTGTATTATACAGAGTTTAGTTTTATGGAGAGTTATTCTTGGATAATTAATTTCAGTGGTTATTTTCAAATATATGTTGCTTTATTCATATCTAAAAACTTTACTGGGGCAGGAATTGATTCTAAGCTAATTTTTAAGGACTATTTTATCATTCTGTTCCCTATTCTGAAGGCTGTGAATAGTGAAGGAAAAAAGCTAGGTTACTTTAGCATTTAAGTGCAGTTCAAAAGAATTATTAACACTCTTATCTTCCAATCATATGTACATGTGAAAGACAGTGTAGTGTAATTTGCAAGGTTTGATCACACTGGACTGAATTTTCTTTTCTAAAATTTTGAAATTGTGTATGGAGCCAGTAAGAAGATTGGGACAGTGAACTCTAGAAGGGGCACTAGAGGAATAACATAGACAAAGTTCAGTAGGATTCCTAGAAAGAGTAAAACTAATTAAATAACTGCCGGTGTTATAATTTGCTACTTGATGACCTGGTGAGGGCCCCAGAAGGAACAGAAAACCAAGATGCACTAAGGAGTTTTCACTCTCTGACCCAATCTCCACCAGAATCTTTTGTGGAAACTATTTTTCACCACATCTTCTAATTTAACTATTGTTTATTGTCTTAGACATTCTTTCTCTCTTTATTTTTTTAACTAACCACTTCTATCAATTTTCCTACTATAATAGTACTCTTTTCCTGTTTTAATGTTTAAATATTTATTGTGTCCCAATTCATATTCCCAATATTATTTGTATTTTTGTCTTCTCTCATTTTAAATATATTTATTAATTTTATACAAGAAGCAATTTCTGATTTTACTTTTTAATTTGAAGTTTTTTTCTTTTCTCTAGATAAATTCTTTTTTTTGTTTGTTTTTTGTTTTTTGGTGCTGGGGATTGGACACAGGGCCTTTCGCTTACTAGGCAAGTGCTCTACCACTTGAGCTAAATCCCTAGCCCTTCTCTGGATAAATTCTGACATCTATTTTCTTCATTGTATGTCTCATATATTAACTTTTTCTTTTGTGTAATTTAATAGCTTATTGATTTGAAGTCTTAGAACCAAAAAAAATCCTTAAATGTCTTATGGATACTGGAACCAATCTTGAACATTCAATACCATTTGCTTTATTCTATAATATTCATTCATAATGTTCTTTTCTTCTTACCTAAAAGAAAGCAAAACCTAGCAAGGCTAATGTTGCCTGCCCAAGTATATTGAATTGCACATTTTTCTTTTCTCTGTTCCCTTTACAGCAGTCAGATTTTTTTTTCAGTCATCAGCTTTACTGGTTCAAGTATTAAGCTTCCACTCCTTTCCTGACTTCTGCTAAATTTAAATGAAATGAAAGTATGGGTAATAAAACTGCCTGCTTTAATTGGTGGTGTTTCTGCTTTTCTCATTGCCTGTTGTCCCAGTACCTCAGGAAAATTATAATAATTTTTAAAACATCATCTCAGTGTTAACTACAGCAACATCACTGCATAACAATCTTAAGATGCATGTACTGTAAGATGCAGACTGAGTCTATTCGGCTTCTATAATAAAATACCAGAAATTAGATAGTTCATGAATATCAGACATTTATTTCTCACAGTCGTTGAGACCAAAAAATCCAAAGATTATCAGATTCAGGGCCCAGTGAGAGTCTGCTCCCTGGCCCATCAATGGCAACTTCTAGTTGGTCCTCACACGGTAAAAGAGACAAAGCGGCTCTCTGGGGCCTCTTTGAAGACCCCTAAGCTTGCATTACTGATCAGACTTAAACATGTGACTTCGGGGGAATATAAACCTTCAGACCACCCGAGCCACCATTAGCCTACCGCACTTGTGAGCAGTCTTCAGATCTGAAGGTGTCTGCCTAGTCGTTAGTAGAAAGCAGGTGGGTGGGAATGACAGTGGAGAGGAAGCAGCTAAAGTCTTGGCTTGTGAATCAGGGAACAAGTGGTTTTAGGAAGTAGCTCTTTTCTGTTCTGTAAACTCCGATTTGAAGACCAAACTCTAGAGCCAGCGTAGGGCGGAAGATGGGTTCTGTTTATTGCATTGTGCAGGCCTAGTATATGGGAAAATGTAGGTCTGGGCATCTAGTGCTGCCATCAAAATAAAAAATGCTAAGAGGGAGTGAGAGGTGAGAGCACGTATAAAAGACATACAAGCCAACATAACCTAACAGAGTCTTCAAGGATCAAAGTTGGAACAAGATGAGCAACAAAATGAATTATAATGTTACTGAACCATTATCCCTCTAAAATACATGAGATCATACTGACATACATAAATAAATGGAGAAGAAGAGACAATGAGGGAATTAGAAAATCACCAATAAGGCCTAAATAAGCATCTTGGAGGGCACAGCCCTTATATTAATGACCTGAACTTTAAACACAAAAGATGAATTTACAAATTCACAAAGTGCTCTCTCCTGAAATATTTAGTAATTACAAAGGAAAAATAATAACTCTGGAGAATCCTGAAAGATGTCACCTTAGCCAAGTGATCAAGGTTAACATTACTAGCACTATTCATTAACACCTGTGTCCCATCATAGGCTGCATTTCAAGGGCACACTCTTTCCAGTGGGGGGTAATCCCAACAGTACCTTATGAAAACATCAGACACACCAAAGTGAGGAGATACTTCATAAATAAGTGACAATTTTCTTCAAAAATGTGAAGTTCATGAAATATAAGAAAAATTGAGAAACTCGAAGTTCGTAGAAGATTAAACCCACTGAACATAAAGTGGGAATCGGGATTGCAATGCAAAACAGAAAAACAGAAAGTAATGAAAAAACTAGTGAAATCCAAATAAATTCTGTAGTGTAATTGTAGTCTTGTACTAAGATTGTTTGTTTTGGTGTATCCTGTGTTATACAAAGTGTCAACATACGGGGAAGTCGGGAGAATATTCAAAATTCTGTTACTTTTTGCAGCTTTTCTATAAATCTAAGATTATCTTTAAAACTTCAAGATCACCTGTAAAATACACGTATCTTGCTACAAAGATGCATAAATTCATACACATTTCCTCACTATATACTTAATAAATGGTAATCTATAAATAAAATGTACACTTACTTCGTCCTCAACATTCTAAGAAATCAAAAATTTGAAAATTTCTTTTAGGTATATGTTATGGTTCCTGTCTAGATGTCCTCCCGATGCCTCACATGGTAAGAGATAGCTGAATCTAGAGTGTGTGGTGCTGGAATTAAAGGCAAGTGATCACTAAATCAGTCCACTGATTGGTTTAGCACCGCCCTAATCCTGGCAGCCTGGATAAGATAAAAGTACAAGAAGCTGGTTAGTCCCCTTTTTTTCATCCCTTGCTTACCTGGCTGCCTTCTGCCTGTCTGCCGTGCCACCCTTCCTCAGACTCAGCTGATTGTGGGCTGAAACCTCTACAAACTGTGAGCCAAATAAACCTTTCTTCCCCTAATTTGGGTGTCAGGTATTTTGTCTCAGCAACGAGAAAAAAGTAACTAAGACAGTATAACTGATTTAATTGTTCTTCCTCCTCTGTAAGGTAGGGTCAGATTGCATATGGGTCAGATTTTACTTGATATTATATGCAAATGTTACTAAGAAGAATTAGTATTTACATTTCTCCTTCTTCTCCTATCCTATCTTTGTGTCATGACCACTTTGTAGTAAAGGTAAAATAAATTTTTTAACTGCTACAATAAAGGAATGTGAGTGTGCTAGAGTAGCCCTAAAGATAATCCTGTCTTTCTGCTGATGACGTCTGTTATGGTTTATATCTAGATGTGCTCTCAGAGCCTCAAGTGCTGATAAGCTGGGCTTTGGGGAGGTGACTGGATCATAGTAGGATGCTTATCAGTAGAGTACTCCTCGATGAGTTTATAGCTAAATGTGATGTTGGGAGGAGGTGGGTCATTGGGGCTGTGGCCTGGAGTATATCTCCCTGTTCCTCCTTTGATTTTCTGCTTCCTGCTGCCATCCCAGGAGCTGATTCTCCTCTCCCTTGCCCTTCAGCCATGCCACCCTGCCTGGGAGCCTGGCGACACTGTGAACTGAAACCTCAGCTACAAACAGTGAGCCAAAATAAACCTTTCCTCCTTAGACTTGTGGGTGATGAGTACTGAATCTCAGCAATGAGAAAGTAACCAAGACAACATCTTCGAGTTTACATTCTATCATTTTTAAAACAAGCCAGCATCATCACATTTCCCCCTATAAAATGACAAAATCTCATTTAAATTTTTTAAGTTTTGGGGTTTTGGGGGGTTTTTTTTGTTTTTACTAGAAGTTTCAGCAGTGGAATCTAGACTTATTCTGTCCTTGTCTCTGTCTCTCTGTGTCTCTCTGAAAAACAGTTAACAACTTCAAAATGCGGTTAAGATAAGAGAGAGTGCAACTCATTCCCTGCATAAAAACTTAAAACTCCAAGAAAGAACACACATTTTTACCATAGTTATACTTGATTTTGGATTTTCCTTTTATGTATATTTACTTTTGATTTCTGGCATTATTTGTGGAAAAGAATGCTTAAATCATTACAGATCACCATTTTCTCGTTAAGTAATGGACAATTCTTAGATTACATAATAAGATTTATGTGCTTTGCATGGAGAAAGATAACATTATACCTTGAACTCAGCCAACAAAAATCAAATATCTTACAACAGTGAACTTAGCCTCTGGAAATATTTTTAAAATAGCAATTATTTAGTCCTGCATGGTTACCTTGTGGCCTCAAGAATTGAGTAAGAGAAGAAGAAAGTGGAAGACAAGTAGGAGAAAGAAGAAAAAAGCATGAGTGCTGTTCTCAATTAGGACCAAGAGTCAGAAAACCTGAGCATAATCAAAAAGAAGCTCGACAATTCCAGTAGTCATAACACACAAAATCCGAACTAGATGATGCCTACGGACTTTTTTTTATTAAAAGACACTTTTCCAAGGGCTTAACTGCACATCCAAGACTTTCTGCTGGGAGGCGGTTTTCTGGGAATCTCTCATGTTTATGCACATTTTGCAGGCACAGGCACTGACCGGCTTGGTTGCAAACTTCCTTTTCAAGAAGGATGGTATAGTGTACAGCTCTGGAGAATAAAGATAGTGTCTGCTCCCAGAGCAAAAAGGAATTTTGCGTACAGTCTGGCAAATAAAGATCATGTCTATCTTTGGAACAATAGATAGGAACACTAACTGCCCAATATAAAGGATTCAAATTCCCTAAACTCAGAGTTCCTCTCATTATAACTCATCTCATACGTGTGCAGTTATCCTGATTTTATATGTCACTCTGTAGGAGTTTGGGCTCAGGGAGCTGGTAAAAAAACATATTGATGCCCTATTGCTACTAATAAAGTCCATTATCTCCAACCCGGGGATTTCATGTCTTCCCTCCAACCCAAGTCCTCTCGATACCCATCAGATGTCTGTTATGACTGCTGAAATCTTGAGCCTATTTTTGGTTGTTTGAGCCTATTCTTGGTCCAGTGATAATTGAGAATGAGAATCATGCTGTATTCCTCTTTCTCCTACTTATCCTCCTTTTTCTTTTTCTCTTATTCTATTTTTAAGGCCAGTCTAACTTTCGAGTTCACAAATAGAGTAAATATCTTAGCTTCTTCACAGTTCTTGGAAAATGAAATTCTATTTTCTTGTATGCAAAGTGAAGACCAGACAAGAGTAATGCAGTCACTGAAAAATGAAATATAAAGGTACATACGTAAATGTAGCTAAAAGTCCATAGGTAACATGATTAAATAAATGCAGAGGGCTGCATGGCAATGGTGACAAACTGGTGAGTTTACTGTATGTTTAAAAGGGACACTTGCCATTTCAGTTGATTTTGGAAGACCCAGCACTGTCAGGTTGCCCAATTTATTTTCAGAATCCAAACTTCTTTTTTATATCAGTAATGCCTACATTGTGGCTGTCGATTCAGCTAATTAAAATAGTTTATTAGCCAGGTGTGGTGGCACATGCCTGTAATCTCAGCACTCTAGGAGGCTGAGGCAGTAATATTGCAAGTTTGAGCTCCACGTGGGCAAATTAGCAACTTAGCAAGACTCTGTCTCAAATTAAAAATAAAAAAGGACTGGAGATATAGCTCAATTGAAGGCCCTACATTCAGTCTCCAGTATCTCACGCATGCACGCAGACACACACACACACACACACACACACACACACACACACAAATCTAATGTATGTTGTAAGCGCAACAAAATATGTCCATGGGTTGATGCCATCTTAAATATTGTGGTCTTAGTTTACATGTTACATGCCAAAAACAGAGGTCTAGATTCTATGGGATACAAAAAGTGATGCATTTATACCCTTTCTATACTTTTCCTCACTAAAATAAGTTCTTCCATTGTAGAAGAGAGTGGATATTTTCACAATTTGTTCTTTAGACTCACCCCAACTTTTTGGAGAAAGAACATCGCAAAAACCTACAGGGGCATTCAGGGGAAAGAAATTAAACAATAAAATCTTCAGGATAAGATATGTTTTTGCCTCCATCATCTGTCTTTTAGAAATGAGGCCTGGAGTTTTAAGAAAAATGAAATACTGTATCTTGTTTATTAGTTGTACAATCAGATATGCACTGCTGAGTCTTTAACATTATATTTTAGCTGTTCTGCATTTGCTGGCCAAAGATAAAGAAAAGCATATTAAAATAAGATGCTGGTAAGAACATCAAAGATTAAATAAAAGTTTGGGTTGTTCCATTTTGCAGTATAAAAATGCCTGACTCTAGACTCACAATTTGGATGTCCTGTTGTAGACTGATGCTTCTTATATATACAGTAATTTCCCACAACACAACAGAAATATTATCTAAGAACTTCATGAAAATATTCCAGATTCTTAATCTGTAGGATTTATAGGAAGATATGCTATCATTCTCGATTATTACTTATTTCATTTCAAAAGCTTTAAACCCAAAAGTGATGTTTACAAATCAGTAAGATGCGGAATGACATAGAAAATATAGTTTAAAATAAATGCTGTCTTTGCCAGAGAATTCATATCTAGGGAAACCAAAGCTTTGATTTTAGGAGACTCTTGGCATCTGAATTTCCGCATAGCTGAATGAGCCAGCCAAATGGGATTTGTTTCCCTAAGCGTACTGCATTAGGAAAAACATTCTTGTCACCTTCGTTACCACTCTGCACGTTCTGGTTACCACCCTTACCACTCTACATGTTCTTGTTACTATCATCACCACTCTGCACTTTCTTTTTACCACCATGCTTGCTCTGCCCTTTCTTGGGAGCCATGCTGGATTAACTAATACCGTACAGTACTGTGTGTGCTAAAAAAAAACACACAAAAAAAACCCTTCACAGCAAGTGTGCATGGGTTTGTCTGTGACCACAATTTCAACTAGAGAAAGCCACAACCACGTGTCAGGAAGACAGCTGTGTTCATGTTTGTGCGGGGAGAATGGCTGTGGTCCACCCAATACGGAGTTTGTAAACAGAAGCAAAATTTTGCCAAATGCTTTTGTTCACACACCAGATTTTGGAAAACAGAAGCATTTGTGAACCTAGGTTTACTGTAGTTCCCTGTTTCGTTTTTGTTTTTGTTTTTGTTTTTTCTTGGCAGACTTTTTGGTCTACGCTTGAATTTGTATCTCTGATAAATCTACCAGTCTTCTGTTACTACTTTTCACCTTTACTTTCATCTTTGGGAAATGCTTTTAGGCTCGAACTTTTGCACACCCAAATGCACATAAAGTCTCTCTCTTTTGGAATGTCTCAGGAGCTCTTTGTTTCACGACCTGCCTTTTCCTCCATTATAGTTTAGACCTACAAGTTCTCCCAAAGCCTCGTGTACCCAGAAGCTGGGCTTCTGGAAAGTGACTGGATCACAGGAGCACTATAACTAACTTGCTGCTGGGAGGTGGGACCTGCAGGCATGATCTGGAGGGGTACGTCTCCCTTCCGGGCTCCTCCTCCTCTCTCTGCTTCCTGGCCACACCCACATGAGCAGCTTTTCCTCTGCTATTGCTCACCGCCATCCTGTTTCTCCGTTGGAGTTGGCCGACCAGGGATTGAAACTATGAGTCAAAATAAACCTCGCCTCCTTTTATTGTGTCTCAATGACTAGTTAAATGCCTGAGATACTGGAACCCAGGACCAGAGAACTGGTACGTTTCCTTGAGTAACATCCCTGTTTCAGGACTGTGCGCTCAGTGTCAGGGTAACAGTAATCTTGGAATGTCTCAGTTTACTTCTCTCAGCGTGGAAACCTCCTCACAAGTAAGCTGGGCTGAGTCCCATGATTCTCTGCACACATGCTTGAGACTAGATTTGCAAACAGGGAGACCCAGGCTCAGTTAGAAACCAGTGTTTCATCAAGAATAAGAAGTGAGGTTTTAAAGGGTATAAGGCAAACCCTGGGATGAGGTAAAGTAACTTGCTTTGAACAATTTTAAGTTGACCCTGGTAGTTACACGGTCATTTTGAATGAATTTAGTTTGGTGCTACGGGACTGTTCATGTGTCTAAGCACATATGTAAACTGTACGTGATTAGTTGGTGAGGGGCTATCACAAAGACTTTATCAGTAAAGAATAAGTCTTTTGAAACAGCAAGTCAGCAAAAGTCCCATGAATGAAAATTGTTGCAATGCGAGGTCTTCAAAGCACATTCTTTATAGCAGTATTCTTTACCTGGAATTTAAAACTGAGGGATTTGCACTTTGAGACCAACTGAAACCTGCCAGATGTAATGTCTGAGGCTCATCAAGAAATTTTGCTTCCTCTTGACACAACTGCCACCATCTCAATTTTCATTTCCATATCTCATTTGCTGTGTATGCCCTCAGGACCATTCCAGAGATCTGAATTCGTTATATGTTTTAAAAATAATTTTCACTGATGTCACTGGAAAGTGAGTCTATGAGATTCTCATATTGCCCTACAGAAGTGATCTTATAGCCAAATTTTCTATGATTTAAGTATCTGTTAGCAGGTGTGATGGTGCACGCCTGTAATCCTAGCACTCGGGAAGCTGAGGCAGGAGGATTACTGCAAGTTCAAAGCCACCCTGGGCTACATAATGAGTTCAAAGCCAGCCTTGACTGAATATATACACTGTGGTCCTCATTGTTACCATTATACCATCAGTACTCAAAGCTAACTTATTTTATTAAATACTATTAATTTTATTCTTCATTTGTTTATATGTCAACTGTTATTAAAAAAGCATTTTTCTTCATATTGGTTCCCATGGAAATTACATACCACACAAATTTGAAAGGCACACAACTGCTAGATACTAAAATTTCAAATATTTTCATTCTCAATACATCAAATATGTGAGCATACATCATTGAATTATTTTTAGGACTATGTTAGTCTGTGTATTATGCAAACATACTGATTACACTTTTATAGTAGCTTACACATTTAAAATATTTGGCAAAGTCCTCCATGAATGATTTAAATGGCTAGCCTTGTTATGTATATGACTAATTTTAAATTACTGAAAAAACACAAAGAAGTGTGTTTTCATTGTCACATTTACTCTTTTGCAGAAACTCTTATAGTAAGTTCTTCCATTTCCAAGTACAAAGTAGAGAAATCAGTTTTTGAATACTCTCTATTTTATTCCCAGTTGAAATTGTAATTTTGGCATGAGTGACTTTGGAATTATTTTACAAAATTTGATTGCATAAAACACATTGACAAACTGGCTGTTTTATAACTCACAAAGATAAACTCAAGACACCAAATGAAAATTATCTACCATTGTACGTTTTCGTCTTTCATTTTCACGTGGTACAGTTTCTTTAAGAAGTGTCGGTTGGTTGTTGCTGCTGTTGTATTGCTTTGTTTCAACACAGTGATTGCATTTCTTACATTCCTCCCAGTCTGGTCAACAGCAAATGGAGAAGTAATTCATGTGGACCTGATACACCTTATCACATCTATTTTCCAATTTTCTTTCAATGTTCCTGTTTTCAATCAATTGGCTATTTATTGTTTAAAGAGTATTTCATCTCACATGAAATATAACTTGCATAAACAAACACGAAAGAATTACAAGACACAGAAAAAAATAATGAGCCAAAGACTTAAAAAGGCACTTTAGCAGGTCTTTCATTTCATTCTCTCTGATTGCTGACCTGTCTTCTAGTTCTGAGATTCTATCTTCACTCTCGTTCATTCGGCTTCGTATACTTTCCAGCGAGTTTTTAATTTCTTGGATATCTGTTTGGATCTGTTTCATGGGCTCCATTTCTTTGCTAAGTTGTATATTCAGATTTTCGATTGTTTTGCTGGCGGGGCTGTGGGGAAAAAGGAACACTCCTCCACTGTTGGTGGGAATGTAGACTGGTCCAGCCACTGTGGAAATCAATATGGAGATTCCTCAAAAAACTACAACTGGAGGTTCCATTTGACCCAGCTATTTCCCTACTGGGGATCTTCCCAGAAGAATTAAAATCATCATACCACAAGGACGTATGCACCACCA
>PVJO010013887.1:0-50268 GCA_004026905.1 Hystrix cristata
TTTTTTTTGTTTTTGTTTTTTGGGGTACCGGGGCTTGAACTCAGGGCCTTGTGCTTGCAAGGCAAGCACTCTAACCACTGAGCTGGATCTCCAGCCCCAACTTTTACTTTTCACCTAGAGCTTCCTATAACTTTGGAATTATGTTTTGTGTATACTGGTTTTAGTTTTTTAAAAGCATGTATGAAGCATGTATGTATTTCCAGAGGTGCACAGAACGTTTCCAAAGGCACATAGAATACCAGAAGGGACCCTAGACATACTTCTTGTACAACTGCCCATAATTTAAAGATGAGAAAATTCAGATTTAGGAAAATATTCACAAAGCCTGCACTAGAATTCAGGTCCCAAGAGCAGTAGTAGCTTATGAATATATTGACCTGTTTCATTCTTATTCTAAATTGATTTAACTGATGTATGTTTCTCACTGTGAAAAGTTGATTTTGGAAAACCTGATAGACCTTTGTAAGACTTTTTTTTGGGACAGGGTTTCACTATGCAGTTGAGGCTGGCCTTGAATTCACTGTGGTAGCCCAGGCTGGCCCAAACTTGCAATGATTCTCCTGCCTCAGCCTCCCGAGTGCTGAGATTACAGGCATGTGCCACCATACCTGATTTGTAAGACAATTTTTAAACTAACTACCTCTGGCCATGGAGATAAAATGGTCTGGTTATGTGGTGTGGTGGCTCACCCGCAAGCCCAGCAGGATGGGATGCTGAGACAAGATTGCACATTACCCATTTTGGGCAGTTTGTGACTTAACAAGACCCTGTCTCAAAAAATAAAAAAGAGGGCTGGGGAATGTGAAGGGGGCTGGGGGAGGGGCTAGGTATTCAATTTTTCCTCACTTTTTTTTTTAAACTCTGAGGACCCAATCCCTAAAAAATGATTTTGAAATCCTGAGTATTATTTGAAGTGAATTTGCCCCTCAAGTTCAGAGCTTCTGTTTGATTGAATACCAATCTACTAGTCTAGATTCTTAAAAATGATTTTACTCTTTTTACGTTCCATCTGGGGTCAAAGAAATGGAGAGACAGGCTTTGTACTTCTAACTGGCTTGCTATTTAAAGGCAAAATTTGCTGTAAGGGATGGTAGTAAATTGTCTAGATGAAGATATTTTATGTATGGAGGTGATACTATTGTTTCTTGAAAATATGGACAGTTCTTTTAACTGTAAGTTGAGTCTTTTCCTGGCTCTTTAAGACCAGAAACATTTTCTGCCTATTGAAATCAAAGAAATTGGCACTGGTGAGATTGGCAGTTCTGTGTGGGACCCAACATTCACACTGCATTCAGTAACTATTTCTTAGGATTGATGGACTTTAAGGTCAAGCAACAAACACATTTACTAATGTTACCATTAGTTGTTCCATTTAAGGTTAAAAATCTGCTTTACTTGTGATTCTCCTACAGATGGGAAAATATACTTTTCCAGAATTTAAGGGATTCATAGGCCTCTCTCAAAATGAATACTGTAAAAAAAACCAAACAAACAAACAAACAAAAATGAGTATAAGGGCCGGGGATTTAGCTCAGTGGTTAGAGTGCTTGCCTCACAAGCACAAGGCCCTGGGTTCAATCCCTGGTAGCAAAACAAAAAAAACAATCAATCAAAATGAATACTGTAAACATTTGGTTATAATTTTATTAGGTGAATAGGATAGATGTTTGCTTTGAAGCGAAAAGTTTTCAGGAAATAAGCCCTTATATCTTGAGCATTAAAGTCAAATTATGTCTGTTGTTTTAGTCGATAAAGAGTTGGTTGAATTGAAATGGAGTAAAGGTTATAGGGGCCAAAAACAAGTAGATTTGTAAATTCATCTTTATAACTCTATGTCCGTAGGGAGAAATCCAGTTTGTATAGCCACTTTAATTTTGTTCTGGGTGTGGGCCAAGCAGTGGAATGGGTGGCTTGGCAACTGGATTTGAACAGTTGCATTAAATAAGACTGGAATGCTAGGTTGAGGGCTGTCAGGGTTGCACATGTTTTCTGGTTTCTTTATAGTATCCTTTTTTTTTTTAATGGAGACAGGGTCTGGCTTTGTAGTTCAGGCTGGCCTCAAACTCACAGGGATCCTCCAGCCTCAGCCTCTCTCAAGTGCTAGGCTTACAGGTGTGCACCACCATGCCTGGCTTTCTAGTATCCTTTCTGATAATAGAGAGTTGCATCAATTTGGACTACATAGTAAGTAATTGTAGTGCCTCACTGTCTTTCTTGCATTATTTAAATTAATTGGTCATTGCCAAACCTAATGTCTTTACAGTCTGTGTTTCATTGATACATTCTTTTTTTGGGGGGGGTGTCTTAGTTAGATTTTCTAGAGCCAATGATTGTAAGAGAGCAGATTTAATAGAGGACATTTATAGGTTACAATATTCACCCACAAGCCAAATGTAGGAAGTGCCAAGTGTGTATCTAGGCACTGGAGACCCGAAAGATCCAGTCGAGGGCTGGGAGCCCATGGCACTGTCCTGTGTACGTCCGTGTCTGCACTAAAAGGCTGAAGAAATCTTTACTAGAACCAGGATGTGGTGCTCGCAGCAGAGATGACAACCAAAGTTCCTCTGAAGCAACAGCAGCCATCCTTGATGACAGCAAGGCCCCGAGCTCCTTCCTTGATGAGAACAGCCGACTTCCTTTCAGGAGAACTAGCCGCAGCAGAGCCTCTCCTGGAAAACAGCCCGCCAACTAGCTTTGGCTCCCACTCTGCCTTATGTTGCATGAGCAACAACCCTCAGGTGGATTTTCTACACCCAGAATTGCACCAACTCAGTCCAGCTGGGCTCAAGTTGACCACATTAAGTCCACCCACCACAGGATGGGTGCTTGGGATCAAACTCAGGGCCCTGTGCTTGCTAGGCCCTGAGCCCAACATCTTTTCCCAACATAACTGGCAGGAGACAGTGTGATAGCCTGAGTTCTGGTCGCAGCTCTGCTGCTAGCCTACTGGAGATTATGTATCACAGCAGGCAAGCTGCTGAGCTGCTTTGAGGTTCAGTTTTCTGATCTGTAAAATAAAATCATTTGGCTAGCTGTATCTCTAGAGTTATTTTATTAATTAATTTACTCATCAAACATTTATGAAGCACCTTCTATGTACCATGCACAGTATAGGATGCTCCTAAGTATATAGTCCCTTGCCCTGAAATAAAGTATGGTTATGCTAATTATTCAGATCAATTACAGCATTTGTTTAAATGATTGGAATTGTTTAGATCTGCAGCTCTAAAAACACTCATATCTCTACCTTTTATTTTTCTATTTGTAAACCAGTTTCCTATCCTAAAAAACAGATCCTAGGTGTCTGCTCCAGTATGATCAGTTGTTTTTCTTTAATTGAAAGAAAAAAATCTGTATCCTATGCAATAAGACTTAGTAGTCTAATGATGTAGTCCCCTTGCCCCCCAGAAATGGAGCCTGAGGCCTTGCACATGATAGGGAGAAGCACTACCAGTGAGCTACCCCAACCCTGAACTAGGGATTTAAGGCAAATGCAATTACAGTCTGGAGGCATGATACAATTTTAAAAGAAAGACCAAAACAGTATTATAAGAATATTTTCTGAGATTTTAAAAGCAAGACCTAAAGGGTATTATAAGAATATTTTCTGAGATTAAGTATAGTTTGCTTAAAACTTTAATGCCCAAAGAAAAAGAAAGCTTAACAGAGATCCTGTTGGTGCTAAAAAGAAAGACTAGGAGGCTGCTTCTGACTTGGCCTGCTCTTTATGTCAGCAAGCCCCAATATCTAGGTTTTGACTCTCAGCTCCGAAGGAACAAAATGTCATTATTATAGCTACACCCAGACGACAACCAGGCTGCAGACTTCAGGCAGTAGATTGGATTCATCCACATGGAACAAATTCATAGAAAGGGTCGGGGCAAGACTGCTATTTTGATTGTGGTTAGAGAAGACCTCTTTGTAAAGAGGCGACTTTTGGAGCTAAGACCCAGATAACAAGTACCTAGTAGTGCGAAGATCCAGGAGAAAGCCCTGAGATGGAAATGCGCTTGGCTGTTCATAGAAGGCAGCCAAGGTGTGTGGAATTAGGTGTGTGCTGAATCTGGTACAGTGGGCTGACTCTTATATAAGGACCTAATACGCTCAGATAGAGAGGTTGAATTTTACTCTCAGTGTGGTTAAATGGAGGAGTGACACTATCTGGTTGACATTTTAAAAGTTTGCTGTGGCTGCTAGGTGGAGAATAGATTAGGCTGCAGAGGAAGCCAAGAGATCAGTTAGGAACCATTTAAGGCTCTTCATGGGAGAAACTGTGATGTAGACAGAAACAAATGACACCGTGTGGAGTACGTTGAGAGGCAAGCAGCTGACAGACAGGACTTGCTGACAGGGTATGGAGGGGTTTTGGCTAGAATACCTGGGTTGAAGATAGTGCCAGTTATGTTAGATAGTTTTAGTCATGTTAGACATCTCCAATGAATATAATTAAGGAATTGTGGGAATTCTGATTTTTTTTTTTTTTTTTTTTTTGGTGCCAGGGATCGAACTCAGGGCCTTGTGCTTATGAGGCAAGCACTGTAACCACTGAGCTAAATTCCCAGCCCCAGGAATTCTGATTTTTTTTTTTTTAATTTAATTTAAGAATTCTGATTTTTAATTCTGTAAATTTGTAGCAGGGGACAGGTGGAACTCTCTGGAAGGAAGGACAGTGATTTCTTGGAACTTCAGACTAGAAAATTACTCTGGCTTGTTAAAACAATGAGCTTTTTATTTTAACAATGATGAAGTGCTGAAGTGTGAAAAGTCACTCTGAAGGAGGCCATAGGGTTTGCCCCAGGGCCCAGTCTGAGAATTAGGCATGAACCCATCATAATTTGCCGAGTTGCCGAGGTCTCAATTAATAATGGTGCTCAGAATGCAAGAACCAAAGAGCATACTTTTCTGCAGAGTTTCCACTTAAAAATGAAAGAATTGGAAGCTAGGGTAAATAAATTGTCTTCTCTCTGTTACGTAAGTGTTGAAGAAGACTATATCTGATCTAAGAATCAGGATGTCAGAGGATTACAAAGTGTTGGATTAGTAGTTAAAAGGCTGAGGTTCTAACTCAAGCCCCTTAGTAGCCATGTGACCGTGACAAATAAGAACCTCTGAGCTTGTTTCCTTATTTGTAAAATATTTATTCTCTGTGCCTCACAGAGCTGTTAAAAATCCCAAATAAGATCATGAATGTTAGAGCGCTCTGAAGGTCTGGAAGCATTGAAAACACTGCTGCTTTTGAGGGAGACTCAACTTAGTCTAAAGTGTTCAACTCCACAGTGTTGGGATTACAGTTTCCATTAGACCATAGTATTCCTTCCTTGTGCAGATCTATTCTAAGTGGTCTTCTAATTCCCAGCCAAGTGATTTGGGAACAGATGACCTTGGATAAATTTAAGTGCTATAAAGGTGATAAATGTGCAAGTAAGTTCGATTTTATTCTTTCATTTGATAATTATAATTTTACTTCTGGCCATAATGCTAAAATGAATGGCAGCAAAATATGGTTAGTATTTGTTTACCCTTCTTTAAAATTTATTTAAATTTTTATTTTTACCAAGAACATGTATTGGAACATTATATACATAATGATCGTAATCAACATGGTTATTTTGTACCTGTACATGATGTTTCTTGGCTTTCCCCCCTCTTCCGCTCCCCTCCCCTCCCTTCCATTCACCCACCCCTCTCTATTTGCAACAAGTTTATTTACACTTTTCCATTTTTTTTCCCTTTCATCTTGCTTTTCTTTTAACCTTCTTCATCCCCCTTTTCCCTATCTAGTTCTCCTCTCTTTTGAATACTATATCTCTCTCTTTTTTTTTTTAACATAATATCTGTTATACCCCTTTGTCCTTATTTACACTTAGGGTTTCTCATATGAGAGAAACAATTCAATACCTCGGAGCTATTGAGTGGAATTTTGTTTGATTTACGTGGGAGTATCCTTTCCTCTGAGAAGTGAAAAGTGTAAACAACACCAGAAGCTTGTTGGACTTTGAAACAATGGAAGAAGAAAAAAGTGTTTGGGGATGGAAAGAGGAAAGGAAGAGGAAGGAAAAACTTATTTGAAGAGGAGAAAAGGCCTAAATTATTTCAAGGAAGCAAACAAAGTCTCAAGTGTTCTTTTTAAAAATCCGTCTTTGAATTTCATATACTAAAATTTGAGGTTACTGAAGAAGGAGGGCTTGGTCCTTAGAGGGGAATGAATAAAGGGAAGGAGAGGGTGGACAAGTTTCTTCTGGAGGTTAGTATGGTGGAGGGGAGAGAGAAGGTGCCCTGTGGCAAGATTCCATATGAGGGTTCACAGACTGAAGGAAGCAGTGGCTTGCTATGAATGCTTTTATTTAAGAAATACTTTCTTACTAATGTGTATGAAAATCAGTCTCTTTACTCCCTTTAAGTACCGTGGTGTGTAATTCCCATCAACAATAGGGAAAATACTTTTACAACACAGGATTTTCATTAATGAGGAGATCTGGACTGAATTCATTGGCTTTTTGGAGTTAATTCAAACTCCATTATTATCTGTGTAAAATACTGCTTTGGCAGGGCACAGTGGCCTATGCCTGCAGTCCTGGCTGCCCTTGAGGCTGAGGCAGTAGGAACACTTGAGCCCATGAGTTCAAGGCCAGTCTGGGTTATGTAGTAAGATAAACAAACCAACCCCAAACAAACAAAAACCCTTGATGGCGTTTTTTTTTTTTTGTTTTTAGCTTTTCTAATTTACCAACTTTCCTGAATTCATTGATTTGAAAAGCTTTTTTTTAAATTTGAAAAGCTTTTTTAAAAAGTCAAACAAAAAGAAATTGTGACAAATACTGTCTGCTGAGGTTTCCTGTATTCACGTTCTTGGTTCTGTTTTCCACTGTGGCTCTGTGGAGACAGCCCGCTGCCGTGAATGTGCTGTGTGTGTATAAAGATGGATTACTGTGTGTGTTTAAACTTTACGTAATAAATTATATATTTATGCATGTGAATATGTACATATATTTACGTGTGCATAAATTCTATAGCTGTTCTGTTTTCTTTTGAGACGGGGACTTGCTGTGTTCCCTAGGCTCTGGCGCCAAATTCCTGGACTCAAGCCATCTTCCTGCCCCGGCCTCTCAAGTAGTAGGAGCTATTACAGGCAGGCTATTGCACCTGGCTCATTTATTCTTTTTTTTGTTGTTGTTGTTGCCCGAGATCGAACTCAGAGCCTTGTGCTTGGTAGGCAAGCACTCTAACTACTGAGCTAAATCCCCAGCCCTTATGCTTGTTTTCCAAAATCTGTGCATGTTGGTACACATAGTTTAGCATTTTAACTGATTTATTTTTATTTTACAGTATCAGTATTTTAGTTTTTCCACGACTCCTTGGCTGGGTATTTAAATTGTTTTCATTTCTTTGTCTTTCTAGACAAAACTCCAGGAAACAACCTTCTACTTATCCCTTCTGATTTTCTTCTTCCATTTCCTCCCCCCCGTTTGTGGCTTGATTTTTGTCTTAAATATCTCAGTTTGAATTCTCCCACTTGGTCCAACACTTCTTTATTTGAGAGAGGGAGAGGGAGGAGGAAAACCTTCAATAATTTCAAATATCAGTCCTCTTTTACCACAGTAGGAGAGGCTCTGAAATTTCTTTACTTATAGATTCTTTTTAGAATCTGATGAATGTAACAACTTGTCATTTAAACATTTTGCATTTATGTCTCATATTCAATAGTTATTTTTCATAAACTTCAAAAACTATTCACTTTTTCTCTTTTCTTCTCTTTTTCTTTCTCTTTTAAACTCCTAGAATATCTTAACCCACTAAATGTAGAACTAATGTTTAGTGATTTCGGGTCCAGTGCATGTAATTTTCCTGTTACCTTAGTAATTAATTTAGCACGATGTAGATATAGCTATTTAGCAGTTTCATGGAGCATTCTTAGCCAAAATGAGCATTTTTTTTAAGGAGCATTTTAAAAATATGCCTTTAAAAATGCTTTTATGTTGATATTGTTCACACTTTGTGGCAGTTTCCAGCATAGCAGGGAAAAGGAAACTCCATGTCTAGTGTTGCAGTAATCTTCTAAAAAAGATTGCAGATAGGGATATATCCTTAAAGGACAGTGTGTTTCAATGGCCAGTAGTTTTCATTTATAAAGTTTTCTCTGAACGCTTTACTCTCCTGTGCTTTATTCTTTATTGTGAGGATGAGTATTTTTTTTATTTTTATGCTTCCATGTTTTTTCCCCTTTAAACTTGGATCCTGTTCAGAGTTTCTAGTGCTTGCAATCCTGAAGTGTTACAAACGAAAACTGTTACTCTTCTCTAATAACACACTCTGCCTGCCTAAGTGTTTGAGGAGGACTTCCTTTCTTAACAACTAGTTTGGGTAGCCACCTGTCTCATGAATGTATGAACTATCTTTAAGAATTTGAGGAGAGTTTGTGTGCTGAGTATTTTTTTAAACAACCAGTAAGAGCTCAAAATGGAAATCAGAGTAATAAATATAACTCCAGTTTCAGATGCCTGTGTGTTTTTCTCTCAGCTCTGTTCTCGGGATCTGGCTCAGGTGCCAAGCACTGTGGTCAGAAAGCACCTGTGGATCTAGGCTGGCTGTGGCGCTAACACGGGTGAAGTATCCCGGCAGAGGTTCCCAGGCCATCTCCCTGCCCAGAAGTACCTGTCTTCTCACCCCAGGGCAGTTTGGCTGAGCGAATTATCTTACACCATTGGAATCACTAGTTTGACTGGAGCTGCTTACCTGCTGTTTATCAGTGTGGCAGAGAATATTCCTATCTGAAACCATTCTTTAGAAGAATATTATGTTCTTATTGGAACACTAACACCATGGAGTTTCATTTTCCTTCTAATCTGGAAACTCAGCTATAAAACTCTTTTAGTTCTGCAATCAAAAATAGTTTTTTTCTAACTGTAGTTACCTTCTTAGGATATTTCATCTGGATATATAACTGAAGGCTTTATTGCTTCCATGGGAGTCAAAATATAATGTGAAGAATTTTCTTCTTGAAATTAAATTTTGTTTGTATAAATCTTTTTTCTTTCTCCTGCCGCTCAGTCTCATGAGTGCTGGGATTACAGTTATGTACCATCATGTCCAGCTTGATTCTTTCTTTTAAAAATCTTTTCTGACCATAAAAGTAAAATGTTCTCATTTTTTACACAAACTTTAAAAGTAAAAAGTGTAGAGGAAGCCAGCACACAGTCTCAATGTTCTGTATTACCCAAGTACTTCCCATAATAGACCAGTTTACACTGCACCAGCCATATGTAAGAGTTCTTGTTTCTTTTTGCCCTTAACAGCATTGTTACAGTAATTAAAAACAGGCATTCCACATTTGTTAGGGAAAAATAGAATTATGTTTATATCAACTTTTTAGATGTCTTAGCTATGACTCATTAATAGAACAGAAACCTGAAACTTGTTAGTAAAATAAACTTTGTTAAATTGACTTACAGAGAGAGGAAACATTTGTTTTGAGACAGGGTCTTGCTGTGTAGTTCAGGCTGGCCTTGAACTTACTCTAGCCCAGGCTGGCCTTGAACTCAGTGATCCTCCTGCCTCAGCCTCCCGAGTGCTGGCATTACCATGCCTGGCTGTTTGTTTTTTGTGTGTGTTTTTTGAATGTGTAGAGTTACCATCTGATCTTTCAAGGATGAAATCCAAAAACAAAGATTAATCCAGTCATTTAATATGTATTTGTTTCTAGCCTTCCATGTGTGAGACAGCGTCTAGGTCCAGCACCAAACCCAAGAACCTGCCTTAATGGAGCTTATTTTTCAGTCAGATGAAACATCGTAAAAAATAGAGTATAGTAGAGGACTTCATGTGGTATAGAAAAAAATAATGAGGTAGGAACAGGATTGTGGCTGGAGGAGGAGGCGGCATTCTGAGGGCGACGGGAAGCCTGCACAGCAGGGAGGGAGCGCACCCCAGAGTGCCTTGGAGAAGGATGGAGTTCTCCAGAAAAGGGCAAGCACAGGACTAAGCAGCAAAGCCCTGCTCTCTCTGAGGAAGTGCACAAAGAGGGGCAGTGGGACTGGAACACAGAATGCTCGCTGGGCTGGAACACAGCGCTGGGGAGGCCTGCGGTCAGGGCCGGCCAGGGGGCTAATGGAGTACAGGCCGTGCAGGCCTTGCCAGCCGTTGTGCGCACTGCGGCTTCTTTCAGAGCTGGGTAGGAAGTTGTGGAGGCTCCGTCAGAGGCCTCAGACTCATCAGACCAAAAAAAATACCTGTGTTTTGGCTTGACTTTTCCAGAAGCGTTTTTTTCTTATGTAATTTGAGTATTAATTGATGGTTCCTGGTGAATACGTAAACATTTTATGCCACTAGGAAAAATTTCTCTGAAATACAGATCTCAGGTTTAATGATAACATTCAAAGAAAGGCAAGTGTGATAGGGCATCCTGTCTATAGGTATTAATTCTTAGGTGGCCATGCTTTTTTTTGGTGCTGGGAATCGAACTCAGGGCCTTGTGCTTTCGAGGCAAGTACTCTAATTACTGAGCTAATTCCCCAGCCCCTTGAGTATCTTTTTTTTTTTTTTTTTTTTTTTTTTTGGTGCTGGGGATCGAACTCAGGCCCTTGTGCTTTCGAGGCAAGTACTCTAATCACTGAGCTAAATCCCCAGCCCCTTGAGTATCTTTTTAACGAGTAATTTTCTTTTGCAAATTTGTCACCTGCTTTTTTTTTTTTTTTTTAGATTTTCTCTTTTAAGAATAGCCAAAGTAAAAAAAAAAAAAAGAATAGCCAAAGTAACAGAAGACTTGTGTGACATTCAGAATCTAGTTAAATCTGCTTCATCTTCTTTTTCTACAGAAATTTCTTATTAGGCAAGACAAAGTAGAGTTTTCATACTGACTTGGTGAGTTTTTAATGTGGTTTTATTTATTTAGGTTTTTTGAGACAGCATCTCCCTATAGAGTTCAGGTTGGCCTTGAACTCACTATGTAGCCCAGGATGGTCTCAAACTTACAGCGATCCTCTTGCCTAATACGTATTTTTATTTTAAACATGTTTAATGGTGAATGAAG
The DNA here is from genome assembly GCA_004026905.1 of Hystrix cristata. Taxonomy (NCBI): domain Eukaryota; kingdom Metazoa; phylum Chordata; class Mammalia; order Rodentia; family Hystricidae; genus Hystrix; species Hystrix cristata. The sequence continues at coordinate 11,027 of PVJO010013887.1, forward strand.
AAGCAGAATGAGATACATAGAAGTATTTACCTTGACTTTGAAAATGCACATGTTGGCTGCAATTTACTGTTTCATTTTAGTGCAAATGGTAGGTAAAGTCAGATAAGGTAAGCATGTGAGATTTTTTTAAAAATAATGAACATTGTAGTATTTTTTTAGTAAGTGGCTGCAAACAAGTTTTATTCTCACCATCTGCATCTGGAATAAAGCAGAACTTTATTCAAATCTTTTCTGGTGACTACTGTGTATATATTGGGGTAAGGCTGTACACTAATGGTGGAGGGGAGCAAAGATATTTGGATTTAAATTTTTAATCAGTGATTGATTATATATGATATGGAGACCTTAGAGTAAGATTATTTTTCCCACTAGATGCCATATTTAGGGGATTTACCATTATAATTTCTAAAAAGGGATGCCCTATTGGTTTCATTTTTCTCTGTAAAAGAAATTTGCATTTGAGCAGACCGCTTTTGTGTTTTGTACCCCAAAGATCATCTCCTTATAGGTAAATAAAATGTTTTTTTCTCGACATGGTTACCATTTTAAAATTTTTACTTTGCCGTGTGAGAACTTTACTTTGTGGTAGATTTTTGCTCAAATGTGTGTATGTTTTTATAAGGTCTTGTTGGATGAACTAGGTGTTATTGTATTTTAATCTTTTACATTTTAACACAGCTCATTAGGAGCCAGGAAATTCTGTTACGAGAGACATCCTGTCCGACTTTCCCATTTTGTTTGCCTGTGTGGTTTTAACTTTTTCCTTGAGTCATGAATTTTGGAATGAACATTTAAAACTGAGAACTTCCTTCCTATCCTTTGTTCCATTGAGTTTACTTAGAATCTTAACTTAGAATTTTGGCTTATTTTTAATAACTGTAGAAGAGGGAATTTATTTTCTGCAGATGATTTCTAGGTAAGGCACATGGGTCCATAAACAGTAGTTAGGTTAACTTCAGTTAAGAACATAATAGAGAAGTTGAAAAGCATACTTATATCTCTGTATCTCTGTCATAGTTGGAGGGAAGTCTAGTTGCCTCTTATTTAAAAAAAAAAAAATGCTCCGAAGAATACTGTGTTCTGTACTGCTAGATAGTACTAGTTATCACCCAGCATAATTGGTTGCCATTATAGAATACTAAATCTCTGGAGCAGGTGGGCATTTTCAGTTTCCAAGTTAATGAACTTATTCCAAATTGTATACTCTAAGACTGATTCAGACTTTTTCCTTTGAAATTCTCTGTTTGAGCCCTGTTGCTAGCCAAATAGTGTTAGTAAGAAATACTGTTAAGGGCTGGGGATTTAGGTCAGTGGTGAGAGAGCTTGCCTTGCAAGCACAAGGCCCTGAGTTCAAACCCCAGCACCAAAAAAAAAAAGTTTTTTTAAAAGGTTTGACTGTGGTGGTGGCAAACCTATTACACACCTGCCACAGTGGGCTGTTTGCATCATTGAGAGCTTTAAAAGGTTCGCCGTCGCTGGACTAAAGCATATTTGGCCAAAGAGAAACACCTGCTGAGTTGGACCTCTGTAAGCCACTGGACCCGTGGAGTTGTGCAACCTCTATTTGTTTCGTGAGATGACTCTTCTGTTTTTTAATTCCTTGCAGACCTGGACATGCTTACATAGTATTAGAGTCAACCATTTCATCTGTTTACTATTTAAATTTTATAGGGGTCTTCATAGTCACATTTGAAGGGAGAGGATAAAACACCATAACCTCTCAAATCTCAAAACGTTCTGCCACGCCCCTACCCCATTCTTTTCTAGCTCTTGTTTAGAATAAATTTTCTCAATTTAGAGGAGAAATCTTTGACAGCATGTGGGGTGTGTTAAAATCTTCATCTTGGGGCTGGGGATTTAGCTCAGGGATTAGAGTGCTTGCCTTGCAAGCACAAGGCCCTGAGTTCAATCCCCGGCACCACAAAAACAAACAAACAAACAAACAAACAAAAAATCTTCATCTTTCCCAAGTTACTCTTTGTGGCCCTGGCGAGTTTTGCCCTAGCTGGCCAGTGGAATCCACATGATTCTAATTTATGAAAATGGAGACACTGCTGATTATTTACTTTTCCTTTCTAACTTCATTTCTAAAGATGTTTTCTTTCAGAACTGAGGCCCACTTTGAAGTGAAATAGCCCCTTTATAATCCAGTTTGTTTCTTGATTTGAATTCGTGTTCATTTCAGACATCTCCCAAGTGATGGATTTTGAAAGTGATCTGGCAAGAAGCTTAATGGGATGAGCCTTGTCTTGGGCTTTTTTAAAGCAGCTGGTAGAGTTTTTCTTCCCAGCAGGGTTTCTGTAATTAACAAAGCAGCACATTGCCTGACAGTGTTAACCCAGCCCCTGTATTTGTTGCGGCCGTGGTTTATTTCGCTGGATCCTCTGTCCGAGTGGAAATAGGAGTTTCTCCTTATGTTGCTATGTCCGTGTATTTCGCTCACTAGTCATTTGTGCCTAAACTAAAAAGAAAAACAAAATTCTTCTGAGGTCGTTTTAACATCTGTGGAGTTGCCACAGTGGACAGTTTTTAGAGGGAAAAAATGTTTCCCCGGCCTTTAGTTTAAATTGGCAATATAGTACTCTGCTTTTTTTTTTTTTTTTAAGTTTTCATTACATGGACAAATTGCACCCAAAGTGAAAATTATTCCATGTTTTAACCTTTGAGCTGGCTGCTAAGCTCCCCTTGGGGACAAGGACAGTTTGTAGTTATTTATAACCTGTAAGAAGGGCAGCAAGGCTGTAAACAGCTGGCGCACACGGGGCTGGGGAATCAGTGGGAGATTCTGCATTGGCCCTGCTGCCTCCCTGACTTGAGGGTGGGGGTGGCTTCCGCGTGGCTTCCTGTGCGTCTGCAGGCTTGTCTGGGGGAGCCTCAGAGCCAGCGAGTTTCCGGAGAAGGCTGTCTTGTGTAACAGCTAGACTGTAGAGAAGGGCAGCTTTCGGGTTCAGCAGCGCGTCTAGTCCTCCGGTAACTCCAGAACCAGTACTTGCCGAGGAGATATGTGCCGACTGGAAATATTTTTAAGTAGTGACCACAAACTTAATATGGTGCTTGTTTCTGAGTTTGCCATTTATAAAACGGTGGCAAGAACGATTCAACTTTCTTTGTCTTTCTTTTCTTTTCTTTCGAGGTAGGGTTTTGCTAAGGTGTCCAGGCTGGCCTCACACTCTGGGTTTGAGCAGCTCTCCTGCCTCAGCTTCCCAGGCAGCTGGGACTGTAGGTGCACACCCCATACCCAGCTTCAAGTCCGAGAAATACTTGACTGTGCCACAAATATGTCATACGTCTTAGCCTGATCTGGAGGAAAACTTAGTTGTATGCCTAGACATATTTTTTAAAATGTATGTACATATATACGTTAATACATGTATGTATTTAATGTTTTAAGAGAATTAAACTGAATGTCAGATATTAAAATTATAGGTCAAATCTAAGTAAATGCAAAGGATTTGCCTCAGTTCGTTCAGCGTATTAGAATTGTATTTTATAGAATTTAACTTAAAGTAACTTAGGGGTTTAGTCCCTGGGAGCTGCCATAATGCTACTCCTTGTAAGCAGATTTGGTTTATTTTGGGGAAGTGTGCTTCTTTCAGTATTGTCTTGCAGATTCAGAAACTCCCCACCATCTCCCTGCAGGTTTCCCTTTTCTCCCAATTGTTTAGGATTAAAAAAATTTTTTTTATTGAAGAAGAGTATAAATAATTTTGGAATTTACTTAATTAAATTCCTTACAGTAGGGGTGAGATGAACTGGTGGTTTCCTTTTTCTGATACTTTATTGTGTCATGGCTTGTGTCTAGATGTCCCCCCAAAGCTTCCTGTAGTCATAGATGGGCTTTTCCAGAAGTGGCTGAATCTAGAATGTGTGATGTTAGGATCAAGGTGTGCATGATTACTAAATGAGTCCACTGATTGGTTTGGCATAGTTCTGGGTAGGATTAAGGGTGCCCCACCCTGGGTTTGAGTGCTACCTGCCCTAAGGGTGGGTAGCCTGGATAACAGAAGGGATAGACAGAGGGCTAGAGTGGTCACTTGTCACTTGCTGCTTGTTGTTTGCTGCCTTCCGCTGGTCTGCTCTGCAACGCCCCTCTGCCCTGCCACTGTGCCTTGGAGCTAGCCGATTATGAACTGAAACCTCTACAAACTGTGAGCCAAGATAATTTCCTCCTTTAACTTTGGGTGTTGGGTATTTTGCCTCAGCAACAAGAAAAGTAACTAAGACATATTGTTATGAAAGTATGCCTAGATTTCAACAGCTACATTTGTTCAGCATCTTCTAACCTTTAATTTATTAACTAGAACTAAGGATAAATATACCCCAAAGAAAAAGAGACTACTCAACAGCCCTCCTGTTACCTTGCTGTCCTAGGCACAGGGGAATGCTGCGCTTCCGTGGGTGGCAACTTCCGTGAGGGAGGCAGCAGACAAGTGAGAAAATAAAAACTATTTCACGTAGTGGTAATAAAGAAGAAAGTAAGACAGGGTGAAGAGAGGACCAGGCTGGCAATGAGGGCTGGAGTCCTCCAGGTCGGGTGGTCGGGGCCTCTAAGGATATTACATTTATAGAAGACCTGGACAACAGAGCTGGCTGTGAAAAGAACTGTCTGGGCTGAGGAAGGAGCCCATGTGTCCAGGACAGAGCTAATACCTGGGGACTAAAGCACACTGCTTGGTGGTTCAGTGCCTGTGAGGCCATCAGATAGCCACAGAGGCCGCTGATGAGTTCGTGTTTTGTCTCATATACCTCATTTACGAGCCTGCTCACAGTGCTCGCTTCAGCAGCACATATATGAGCCTGCTCACAACCTGGAAAAATTAATTGTAAAGACTGCTAATTCCCTTTTAAAGTTCGTAATGTACAATTTGAATAGGTAATGTATTCACATGGTTCAAATTTAAGAAGTACCGAAAGGGATACAGTGTAGTAGAAATTCTCCTTCCCTATCGAATACCTTCTTTACTTCCATGCAAGTAGCCAGTGTCCCTAGTCTTGTGTAACTTTTCAGAGATGTTCTGTGTATTTCAAACAAATACATATTTTTATTAAAAATCTCTTTTTACAGGTGCCTGTCATCACATTGTATATCTGTATCATAATTTAATCCACTGTTTATGGACTTTTTTTTGCTTCTGGACTTTTAGATTACTTCCATTTTTTGTGTATTTTCAAATAATATCAAAGTGGAAAGCTTTTTATTATTGTGATTTTAAATATATTAGTACAGGACATTTCAGAAGTGGAATTGCTGGATCACAGGGCATTTACATTTCTTACAGACATTGCCCTTTGCAGAAATCGTAACAACTCAAACTCCAAACCAGAAATGTTCTTACTCTGGGCAAGTGTTACAAACATTTTGATCTTTGCCAATGCAGTGGGTGAATCAATGTGTAGTTTAATTTGCATTTATCTTGGTATGAGAGTTGAACATCCTTACATGTATTTGAGAATCATTGATATTTCCATTTCTGTAAACCATTTGGTTTTGGTTTTGTGTTTTTGCTCATTTTTCTGTTAGGCTATTGACTTTTTTCTTCTTGAGCCCCACATTTACTGACTATTGCTAAATCTTTCTGTAGGTATTGTGATTTGGAATTTTTAAAAAATGAAAACAGCAAAAACCAGTCGTCTTCGACTTGTGAAATTTTACAAAGCATGAACCTGATAAAAGACATAAGAGAAACCCCCATCTTTCCTTTTCCAATTGGGGTGTCTCTTCATTGCCCTCAGTTTCATTTTTAAGAAGTGTGTCAAAACGCATTTAATATTTTCTTAGATTAGATTGACCTGCAGACAGTTTACTCATAACAAATGTTCAAAAGTTGTTCAAACCTTGCAGCAGAGGAAGTCAGTATGACCTGTAATCACTGTCCTTGGGGTAATGAGAAAGAAATTACCTCCCGGGCTGCATGAGATGAGTACATGGTAACAGAAGAAACGAAGAGCGTCTTTCAGGTCACACTTGTTTCCGAGAAATGACTATGCCCAGGTCTTTTATATTCTTTAATCAGCAATCTTTGGCATCTTCTGTTTTAGAAAATGCAAACGTCTCTCAGGTTTAAAATAGATTCAACATTGAGATTTTTCTTTATTTGGAAACTGCACAAGAGTTTAAACTGAGGGGAGGGGCAGAGAAAGAGAGCTTTTTTTTTTTTTTTTTTTTTTTTGGTGCTGGGGATCGAACTCGGGTCCTTGTGCTTGCAAGGCAAGCACTTTAACTGCTGAGCTAAATCCCCACCAGAGAAAGAGAGCTTTAAAAGTCCCTAACGGAGGGGCTGGGGATTTAGCTCAGGGGTTAGAGTGCTTGCCTAGCAAGTGCAGGGCCCTGAGTTTGATCTCTGGCACACACACACAAAAAGTCCCTAACAAACCATTCTCTGGGAAGAAGCTACGTTCCCAGCTGTGCATACTGTGTATCATATTGTACCACATGAAATTACCAGTATTCAGCTACTTTTGGCATACAAACCAAGTTTCATAGTTCACCCTAGTATCTTTACAATCTTATTCCTATCATCTGAAAGGTAATGGATATAAAAATAACTTATAGATGGCTGCCGTGAAATACATGACTGTCAGTTGATTTCTTAATTCTCTGATTAAATTAGATGATGGAGGAATACTCATGGAGAATAAATAAAAGATTAAAAATGACTATACAAGCTGTCTATGTAACACTTTTAAGAGAATGTTCGTATTTTTAGAATGAAGGAAATTATAACCAGTCCTTTCCCTCTTAATGCTGGGTGAAAATTTCACTTTCATCAGAGCTGGGATTTGAAGTGCCAGGTTGTTTGGGGCTTTGTATATAATTTACCCAAAAGATGAAGTTAATAGTTCTTGTTACATTGTAAAGTTGGTATGCTTACCATGGTTCAAAAAGCTATTTTAGAGATACATGAACTAACAAAAATCAGAACAGTTAATTCAACTTGAATGCAATTAGGTAAGTGTTTTAGTCATCAGAGTATTTTTACTGAGTACCTTTGGTGCTGGCAGTCTTTGCTAGGTGATAAGGGGATAGATACAAAGAACAGTTGCAAAATCGTAGCAGGGCATGATGGCACATGCCTGTAATACCAGCACCTGGGAGGCTGAGGCAGGAGGATCACAAGTTCAAGCCCAGCATAGCAACTTAGTGAGGCCCTGTCTAAAGATAATAAGGGGCTAGGGATGTAGCTTAGTACCAAGGCCCTAAGTTCAATTCTCAGTACTGAAGAGGGGGGAAAAAAAAGCATTATGTATGCATCATGATAGCGTTAATACATTTTCTTTTACTCCTATCTGCCATCCAGACTTTAGCTTTCTGGTTAGGTATCAGACTGACTTAAATTTCTTGTGGAAGATGGTAAATGAGTTCATGGTCTTACAGTGTCTGCTAGGAAGTATTCCGTTAGAGTGCTGTTAGGGTTAGCTGGATGCTGCCTGTGTTGGGATTTAAGCAGTACTACATGCAGTTGACAGTGATGTTTTCAAGTACAATTCTTGACGTGATTCAGGAGAGGTCTTCCTCACAGGATTTTTTTTATTTTTTATATATTTATTTATTTTTGGTGCCGGGGATGGAACTCAGGGTCCTGTGCTTGCTAGGCAAGCACTCTAACCACTGAGCGAAATCCCCAGCCCTACAGGTCAGGATTAACTGAGTGAGCAGGAAAACAGATGGGGGTATATAACATATGTTCAGCCTCAGATTGTCAGCACTCCAGAAAGTTTGGTAAACTCTGGAATATGAAACTTTTGAAATTTTGAAACTCATAAATTTCTCATTAGAGCACCTGGACAGTCTTCTCTTAGCTTCTTGAAACTACTAACAATGTATTTTGGCTCTAGCTGTCTCCTGCAAAGACTCTTAAGCTCTGACCCTCACACAGAGCTCTTCTTTTCTAAAATTGTTTTTCTGCTGGGCACCTGCAGCAGTTGGCATGAAGTGCTAGAGAGTTCATGTTGCACTCACCCAGCTACTTCGCTGGTGGACGCCTCGCCGGTGGTGCTGCTCCGGGTAGTATTAATTAGATTTGTGCTATCCCAGTCAGTTTCTCTCCCAGCAGGCCCTGTGCTCAGAGTGCCTCAGAGTCTCAGTCTACAGTTCTGCTAGCTGCTGGGTGGACATTTTTATTTATTTATTTATTTATTTATCTTTGGGTGGACATTTTTAAAAACTGGAGGATAGGTGGTGTTACATAGTTCTAAAAAATAAATCAGAAGTAGAAAAGTTGGGAAAAAACGGCCAAGACCAAAGTAGTATTTTTCCCTCTTGGTTATAATAATATACCAAGGTTTAGTAGCAGCAATCAGGATATTAAAATTATCTAGTTTTAAAAATTTGACCTTTTCTTGGCCTTAGAAAATTTGTAAGCTGTTAATTGTTAGAAAAATTTGGTTTCCTTTTTTACATTTGAAGGTTTTAAAAACTTTAAAATAAGCTCAAATTAGTATTTTATGCTGGCTCAGTGTAGAACAGAGCCTCCAACACACATATCTCCAAAGCCAAATTTTGTGCTCTTAACTAATGTGTAAAATTCACATCTTCATTGCCATCCTGCCCAAAAGTAGAAATTTTGAAATTTCATTCTGGCCAGTAATGGTAACTGGGATTTGTACAAGTGGTATATTTACTCATTACTGGACAAGTAGACAGTTTTGTGAGAATATGTTTTCTATCAAATATAAGCCTACCTTGGAGGGGATAATAGTAGCATTTGATCACTTTTCTTTTCTTTTCTTTTCTTTTCTTTTCTTTTTGATCACTTTTCTTGATGGTATAATAGATCATGAATTGTGTGAACCAAAGTGTCCCAAATGCCACTGCAGTGCTTGGGTTGCTACTGTGTGATAGCACACTGTGTGTGTGAGGCTGTTAACTTCATCTGTGGTAAAATGAGATGCTTTAATTGTAAATGCTCATAGGATGGTGTTCATGACCAATGGGAACAGCACTTAATTCCACTTATCAGCAGTAAAGGGGTTTTACTCTGTAAAGGTGCAGGATAGCTTATTAGTCCCTTCTTAATGTTTATTATTTAAGTAGTTAACAAATATTTGTGAATTGAATTATTGGTAAGTGGTTCTGTTGTTATTTATACGTTTTTCTGCCAAGGATTTGAGGCAGATTAAAAAAAAAATCACTTAACGTAGAAAAAATATAACAGTTCAGGGAATTACAGCAAAGGGCCTAATGAAGAAAATAATAAAACTGATACAGAATGAATATATATATATATATATATATATAATATATAAAATACATAGAATAGTATATGAGCCTGTAGTTTTAAGAGATGAGTCACAGATTTGTCTTAGGGCTTCCTAGTAGCCAAGTAAAGAGGGCAACAAGATCAGTTACAAGATTTATATTGTCTGTCCACAGCTGAAAACAAACCAAATATTCAGGAAAGAAAATTCTCCTTTGGATATTAGACTGGAACATATCCATACAGTATTGCTACAATATATATAAAAGCAGAGCAGTACAAAGAATAGTATTTACTCAAGTACCTACATCCCTAGCTAGCAGGTATTTGCGTTGTCATATTTGCCTCATATCTTTATTTTAAAACAAATGCGAGAGATAAATTGAAGTCTTAAACTCTTTTCTCAGTCTTGTTCTCCCCTTCTTTCTCCAAATCATAAAACTGATGCATAGCTTTTCAGTGGTTTTTATTTTTTTTTTGCTTCTACTGCATGCATATATCTATAATAATATTAAATCTTAAAATGTACATGAATAATGTACTGCACATGACGTCCAAAACTTTCATTAGTGTTGTGTTTGATGTCCATGGTGCTGTAATCTAGTTCATTAATTTTAAATCCCGAAATGCAGTTTTCTGTTATATGAAAATAGTCTAACTTATTTGTCGTTCCCCTACTAATGGGTTTGAGTTGTTTCCAGTGTTTTGCTGGTACCGATTGCCACATTGAACACTTCTGTCTTTGCCTTCTTGTCTCAGTGTAGGGTTCCTCAGGGTTAGCGGTCCTGGTGTGGCTCAGGACCAGCATGTTCAGGTCACTGGGATTTTGTGAGGAATGCAACCTCTTGGGCCCATCCCAGACCTCTAAATCGGAAACTCTGGGGATGATAGCAGTGGTCAGTTGGGGAGGTGATTCTGATGCACTGCAGCTGGAGGTCCCTGTTCTGTGCACACAGTTCAAGGTGGGATCCCCCCGAGTCTCAGGGTGCACATGGTCTCAGCGGTGCAGGACGTGGCCAGACTCCTGCATGCAGAGCCCTTACTGATTGACAGTCTGACCACCAGTGTAGGAGAGTTCCCATTTTCTCATACCTGAGTATTTTTTTGTTGGTCTGATAAACATAAAATGTTTATGAGCTATTGTATATCTTTTTTTTCAAGAAATACTTTTTATAAGATAATTTACCATTTTCTTACTGATTTTTGTAGAAACAACATGTCTCATTTTTATATATTAATAAAATTACCCCTTCGTCTTTTTGGCTTTGCTTATGGTGCTTAAAAATTGTTACCAAATTCACCAATTTTAAAAATTGTCTATGTTGAAGGTCACAACATGTTTTCATATACATATACATAGTGAAATGATTATTGCAATCAAGCCAGTGAGCGCATTCATGTGGCCTAGTGATGTATGCACAGAGCTGCGTGTGGCGAGAGCACCCCAGATCTAAGGTACTGAGGCACGTTCCCGGTATACTGTATAGCACAGTATCATTAACCGTAATATGCACGTGGTGCATCACATGCCCTGACTTCCTTGGCCTACATTATCTGCAAACCTGTTCCCCTTGACCTGTGTTCCCCATTCCCTCCTCCCTGAAGTCACCAATTCTGAATGGCTGTTATATTTTGAAGGGCTTTGGAGGAGAGAATTTTGAGTTGGATTTGATTTGCTACTGGACACCCCACTGACATACAACAGTTATTTGAAAATGGTCTCAAGTTTATGAGAGAGATGAGTTAGAGAGGTTTGGGAAATATTTGTTTAAGGGCAGAAGTTTGACGCCACTGAGATGAATAAAATTGCCATAAAGAGAATACACATTGAGTGAGAAAATGAGGATTAAACCATGGGGAGCAACAGTGGAGAGACAGCAAGCAGGACAATCTAGAAGGGCATGTAACGATGAGAGGGTAGGTGTGCGGAGGTGCTGATGCTACAGAGAAACACTGGCAAAGGTGTAAGAATGTCTGCCTTCAAGAGGGCAGCTAGCAAAGGCTTGCAGGCACCTCCTATGTTTGCAGGGACGTGTGGCAGGACACTGGAGAGTTTGGAGGGTAGCAGTCATTTTACAGGAGGAGTGGGGCGTTTGTGCCCTAAGGGAAGGAGCCAGGAGTGAGGCCCTTTTCAGGCTGCCTTTGGATAAGCCCGTTGGAGAGCTGATACTGAGCACTGCGCAGGGTGACAGGATTGTGAGGAGGAGGCTTCGGAGGCAGACTTCTCTGAACTTACTACAGTATTACCTGGTTGGGGCGTTCCGGCAGGCCACAAAGTTCCCAGTCTTTAGAAGATCAAACAAGTAATAGAATAGTAAACCAGAACTCTAATGAATCTTCTTGCTTATCGGGTCTGACTAGGGTGAAGAAAGAACGGAAATCTTTGCCCCGTGACTTTGGAAACCTTGTTTAACTTTCAAACTGGCGATGTCAAGGGTTCCAAGTCCTCCACCTCCGGCAGAAATGTCGAGTGGCCCGGTGGCTGAGAGCTGGTGCTACACACAGGTAAGTCCGCATTTTCACCCTGAAAGTCTTGTGTCTTGGGAGAATTTGATGGACAGAAAGAGTGGGATTACTTTTCTGCATTGGGTTTCCTGCTTTCTCTAGGACAAATAGGAGGTAGATCAGGTATCTGTCAACCTTGCACGCCTTGGACTTTCACATGGGGTGGGAATCCCTAAGGCTGGTGTTCTTCAACGGTGATTGAAGGGGGAAATCTTTGAAATTAGATTCTTTTCTAGCCCCCTTGATGGAAACCTGCTTTAATGTTCTGCTGTCGATGGAGCAAAGTTGGACATTTGCAGCCCTAAATTGCGGCATCAGTGTATCAGTTGCAGACATTTTAGGGAGCATTTTATCATTAGCTTTCTGACCCTGTTCGTGTTTTGTCATTTTGTTTTGTTTTTCCTGTCTGTATTTTTCTCGCTTTCCATCAGTGTTTCTTAGAAACTGAAAAAAGCTATAAAAGTAGTTGGTCAGTGTGAGATTTCTTAAAATGTGAACGAGGGACCTAAGGTGAGAAAAGCCGAACTTTGATTCTGGCCAAACAGTGCTATGCTATTGTGGGGATCAGACAGAGGGCGAGGGAGTGCTTTTCTGATCTTCAGCCTGTTTTTCCAGGTTGCCCACTTCCCATTTAATTGCTTCCTGGTTTTCTATCAACAGATCAAAGTAGTGAAATTTTCCTACATGTGGACCATCAATAACTTTAGCTTTTGCCGAGAGGAAATGGGTGAAGTCATTAAAAGTTCAACCTTTTCATCAGGAGCCAATGATAAACTGAAATGGTGAGGAAGAACACCTCTAACTATAAACATTTTTCCATAAAAATTTTTGCCTGTTTTGCTTGGTTTTATGGGACACTGACTAGAGTATAAGTTCTTTGAAGGCAGGGCTTTTGTTTTGTTCTTACTGTATCCCTGGCGCCTGGCACATAATAGGTACTTGCTAAAAATTTGAATTAATTCAGTGAGTGTCTGGGATCAGCAAACTCAGGCTAATGGGGTAATATAAATGAGTAGAGGACCAGTGTTAGAAGTGGCACCCATACATGTTATGTGTAATGACTACATGGCACTTGGCAAGCGTCTTCCTAAAAGGAGAGGTGGCTACTAAGCTTTGGCCACTATAGCTGTCTGTGAATAATGCCTGACCATTGCCACATTTTCTGGGTTTTTTGAAAAAAAAAAACAAGAAATTTAGATTTTGACATAAAATTTTGACTTTTAAATTGCCTGCTTTTGAGCAGTAAAGGGGAATTATTTGCCTGTGTAACTGCACTGACGGGGTGCAGAGGGTTTCACCCAGCAGCCGGTGGTGAGGTGAAGGACCCCGTCTTTCTTTGCTCTGCCCAGTCTGCATGGTGTTAGTGTCTCAGTCGCAGCTTCCCTGTGCTGGCAAAGGCCACAATCTACCTCGTGCTGACAAAAGACTGTGAGTTCACTCCGAACTGACTGTGTGGCCAAGAATATGTCACATATGCACTGAAGAGGTTAGAGCTCCGGTGAGCTAATCCCTGGGGCAAGAGAAGTGTGAATGGGGTGTGGGAGGGCCAGTCCCACCTGGCCTATGTGTCTTCTCCTGTTGGAGAGGAGGAGCAGGCATTTTAAAGGTACATCCTGATGCCTGCTGCAGAGACCAGAACACGTCTCTGACTTCTGCTTTGTTTCCTGGTTCTAGCCTTAAACGCAGGCCTTATGCATGCCAGGCAGGCGCTCTGTCACTGAGATGCATCCCCAGCCCTAAAACTTGTCTCTGAATCACCAGTTTGGATCCTGATAACCTGCTGAATGGTTGTGTATTCGTTCTTTTGGTATTTGTTGACTATGTACATTAAACAGTGTACCCCACTACGTGTTGAGAAAAAATGTTTATTCTTAGGCGTTGTATTTAAATCCACGTCTTTAGCGTACTGTATAGTGAGGTATGTGACACCTGCCTTCCCCAGAGAGGCACTGCATGGAGCCACCTGTTTGAGAAAGGTGCCATGACACCGGCAAGACCTAAGGGTACATGTGGGCCTTGTATTCTGAGTGGCAGAAGTGGCATCTGAACCACATGTGTTCAGCTAATGACGTTTATAGCTTCACTCAGCTGAACCTGTTAATTTTGTCTAAATTTCGTTTTGATTCATTGTAACAGATTGGCCTCTCTGATGCCACTCCAGGAACTCTGCGCTGTGCCATAAGAGTTTACTTTTGTCTGTGCTTCCTCCATGCTGCCTCCTTTATTTAAATCTTAGACTATTACTACCAGAGTGATTAAATATCTATAAGAAGATTATGTGCTATTGACAAACATCTTTAGAATATTTTTTCTCTCAACATTGATACTGAAGGGTTCATCAACCCTTTATTCATGGTTTTGTCATAGGCCCAGCAAAATTAAGGGCTTACTTTTATGAGATTGAGAATTGGAGTATAACAAGATCATGCTGAATTTTAAAGTATTTTAGGAGGAAAATAATGAAATGGGAGGTTATGAGAACGAAAGCAAAGATGCAAGAGGCATTGTGTTGATTCTATAATGCTCCTTTATTTTGTTGTTTACTTTTTAAAAGGTGATCCAGGTCACTCTAGAAAAGTGGTTCCGAAGTAGTCATTCTGCTGAACCATAGTCTCCTGGCACAGGCCCTGGACTTCTTTTTTTTTTTTTTTTTCTAAACATCTCTTAATTCTGGTGTTGCATGGATACTGTCACTTCACCGAAGTATAAGGGTATTTTTGACCCTTTTTTCTATCTGTTTTGGGCAGGTGTTTACGAGTAAACCCAAAAGGGCTGGATGAAGAAAGCAAAGATTACCTGTCCCTTTATCTGTTACTGGTCAGCTGTCCAAAGAGTGAAGTTCGGGCAAAATTCAAATTCTCCATTCTGAATGCCAAGGGAGAGGAAACCAAAGCTATGGGTAAATGTCCTCTTTGCTTGACTACTTTGACATCCAGCAACTTCATACCTGGACAAGTTGTAGATTTGAAGTGGTTTTTGAGTAACCCTAAATAATGACTTTTTTTTTTCCATCCCAGAAAGTCAGCGAGCTTACAGATTTGTGCAAGGCAAAGACTGGGGATTCAAAAAATTCATCCGTAGAGATTTTCTTTTGGACGAGGCTAACGGGCTTCTCCCTGATGACAAACTTACCCTGTTCTGTGAGGTGAGTCCTTTACCCTGCTGTGAGACTGGCCATTGTACACCTGATGGGCATCGGTAGCTGGATTGTGTTGTGTAGCAGGGATGTGGAATGAGAAAAATCTCAAGGGAAGTGCTGCCGTACAAGCGTTATTTCTGAGATTGATTGAACTGCCTCCTGATTTCAAGGTTTGGGGCATCTCAGCTTTCCACTTGTTACTGCTCATCAAAACAAAGATTGTATGCCATCTTAGTGTGTGTCAGTTTGAAGTAGCTTGGCTTGGGTTTCTTGCTTTTTCTCTGTAGGTTTTTTCCAAGTAGCATTTGGAAGGGCTGTCATTTCAGGTTGAGGAAAGTGACCAGCAACTAAATGTATCTGTTCCTTCATCTTCTGGCCCCCACTCCCCACCCCGGTCGATGGGAAGTCCCTGTGTGTTTGACAGTGGATCTCTTTCCTTTTCTGCCGTCTGGACTGTGTGACCCTATCAGCAGCTGAGTTCCTCTGTTTGTCTTGCTGGAGTCAGTGTGCAACAGCAAAGTGAGAACCGCTCTCTAGGGTGAAGGCTGTGTGAAGCTTGCTAAGTTAGAGTTAGCCAGGAGCTGGCTGCAGTCGGAGAGGAAGGTTCTTCTGTCACTCAGAGCCTCAGAGCCTTTCCAGGTTTACAGGAGGGGCTGGGAGGTAAAATCTCCAGACCAATAGTGAATTGGAAAGTGGGTTCTTTAGTGAGTACTGTACCTACTAATTCATTATTTACTGCTATTTTCTACACATATAGACCTGTAAAATCACACTGTGACAAAGTAATAAAACCTCCAGTCCACTGGGACATCAGTGTCTCTGTATGTCAGGTGGTCAGGAAGCACTTTGGCACAGCACAGTGTGGCAAGGATGGGCTCTGTCCCTCCTGGGGAGGGTGCAGGCGAGTGCCCCGCCAGCCCGTCTGTCAGATAATAGGTTTGTACTGTGAGCTAATGACAGTTCAAAAGGCCCTGTCACCACTGGTTTCAGGAGGGTGTCCCTTGGGACTCTTGCCCTTTTGCAGAAACCACCTGGGCAGCAGTAGCAGGCTTCTGTATTTCAGCAGAATAGGTAGTTGCTAATGATTATAAAACTTTGCAGACATGGTTTATTAAAATGCCACACTAGGGCTGGGGATCTAGCTCAGTGGTTAGAGTGCTTGCCTTGCAAGCACAAGGCCCTGAGTTCGATCCTCAGCACCAAAAAACAAACAAACAAACAAAATAAAATGCCACACTGAATACATAGAACATGGTTTGCATAATAGCTGTTCCTCTCCATTTTCCTTGCTAAGTAAAAGAAGGAAACATTAGAGTGATAGGACCTGTGTAGATATGTAAAATGTGGCAGTGGTTTCATGTGTGATTAGTTTGACTTCAATGTGAGTCCTACTAGTCGCAGGTCGTGCTTGGTGCCTGAGTGAAGAAATGAGAACAATTAGTTGGTTTTGTGTGGGGTTAGATATTACATAAACAGCACCCATTTTAATCTTCACCTATCTTAGGGGCTTGTATTTCAAGAAAAACTTCAAAATAGTGGGAAATTCTAATTTTGTAGGGAATGAAAGCCAGTCTTCAAACTTGTTTTCTGAAGAAAATCTCCCCTAAATAGCATCTGGTGTTTGAGGAAGCGCCATAACCTTCACCACATCTTGCCCCGGGCACGGCGTGCCCAGTCTGTGTGGGGTGCTGTGGCCTCTCTCCGGGCCATCCCTGCTGACCCGAACCCCTTGTGGACCTTCCTGGTTTGGAAGCCAGTCAGCCTGCCCTCCCTTGGCAAGCCAGTCCTCTAGTGAAGTCTGAGGCTGAGTTCCAGCGCACTCTTCACTTCCCCATATGAAATTCTCAGGAGAAATCCTGTGGTTAAGTTTAGATTTGCCTTACTGACTTAGAAGGGAAGTGAGATGACACTTTGGAAAGGAGGAGATGTTGAACAGGGAAGCGTCTGCTGGGTTCTGCTGATGCCATCGGTTTCTTACCATGGAACCAGGTGTGCCATCTGTTCCTCTCGCTTCTCAGTTGGCCACAGGTGCTGAGTGTTGCTTCTCATACTTGGGCTGCTGCCTAGTGAGACTTGTTTCTGTTCCAAGGCTCTCAGTGGACTTAGTAGCATTCAGCACTGCAAGACGGTTGCGTGGGGTGTGTATTGGATGTGTGGGTTTCAAAAATGTCTGCGGCTCATCTAAGTTCTTAGCACTTTTCATAGCTACATCCTTTTTTTTTGTGCAAGTTCTCTCTCTTTGGCCTGTTTTTTCCCCCCTCTATCAATGGAGTATTCGTAAACAAGTTACTGTAATCATACTTACATCCCATGTATTATTGGTTTGTTATTTAGAGGCTTTTAGGGAGGTGATGTGCACACGGAATTTGAGGTTTCAAGTGTCCCCACGCTCTGTCCCTCTCCAGCCTGCGGCCTAGGTCCTTCTGTGCTCTCCTAAGGCAGTTAAGTTCAGTTTCAAGGACTTTTTGGTGCTCCCAGAAGCCACAAGAAGGAATTCCCGGGTGAAAGACAGAATTGCACGTTTGTGTGTTTGGGCTTTATTTCAGTGCTATTACTGTTACTGAATGTTAAACGCAATTAGATTGTAAATTGAAAACGCTAAATGCGTGGTCTAATTTGTAATGTGCCACACTGGGTTCACTTTCCGTTCTCAGCGAAGTTTTGTCTATTAGGAAATGTGGCAAATCTTGTAAGTTGATTTTGGCTAACTTCTATAGAGCATTTTCAAAGCATTTCCTGAGTTGTCCCTTACCACAATCCTTTGAGCTAGTTAGCTATTTTTTCATTTCATGTTACAGGGAGAGACACAGTGCCTCAGGAGGTCAGGTAATTTTTCCTAATATTATGCAGCAGATTAATGTCAGGGCTGTGTCAGCTTTCTCCTTCCGTCTTTAGTCTGCTGCACTACTGAGTGGAGCTGTGTGCTGCTCACCCGAGAAAGCAGGGCTCTCCCAAACATGCCTGACAGTGTTTACTCTGCTGAGGAAAGCATGTTGAAATTACACTTTATTTTCTCTTTAATAATTTGGACCACAGGGGCTGGGGATTTAGATCAGCAGTTAGAGGGCTTGCCTAGCAAGCACAAGGCCCTGAGTGAAAATGTTCAGCTTCTACGACCTATCTCAGTTATTTACATTGAAACAGAAAGCTCTTAACAGTGAAGATGCCTGTATTCCCCCTTCGCTGTGCCTCTGACAGGTAGAAGATTCCAATGCCTCTTTGTGTGTTAAAGATGAAACAGGAAATACCATATGAAATATGAAATTCCAAATGTGAAATATCCAGGCACCAGTTTACTCTTTTAAAACATCCGTTCTGAAACACAGAATATCCCTCATAGCCTGGGGAATGTGTATTTTATCAAATTTTAAATAAGTGGGTCTCATTAATTTTTTCCTTTTTTTATTAGCGAATTGTGTGTATCAGTTACACTGTATGTAAGTGCCAGTATTCGATTATTTTTTACCTGCAAAAAATGTTGATTTCAGCAAGATGTGGTATCACACACGTGTAATCCCATAACTCTGGGAAACCAAGGCAAGAGGATTGCAAGTTTGAACTTGCGGAATTTAGTGGTTTAGTGAGACCCTGTCTTGGAATTTAAAAATTTTTCTGAAAAGGGATTGGGGTTGTAGTTCAGTGACAAGGCCTGGGTTCAGTCCTCGATACTGAGGAAAAAATTGATTTAATATGTGACATAACTGAAGCTTATAAAACATGCTAATGTCATAAATCTACCAACCAACCTGAGATCATCAGTAAGTTGGAACTAACCAATACATTCTTTTCCTTTGACCCCAAGACTTGTCTTCCTACTCAGATGATGAGAAATAGCTATTTTGAATTTTATGCTATCATCATCCCCTTGCTTATTTGTATGCCTGAATAATGTATTGTTTAGATTTGTTTTTGAGCTTTATAAAAATTATGTCAGACTGTATGTTGTCATCCAGGACTTGATTTTTTTCATAGTATGTTTCTAAAGTTTATTTATGTTGTGAAAGTAATTATCATTCATTTTTAGTGTAGTATAGTAGTTTGTGATGTGAATATATACTTTCTGTCTTATTGATCAACATATAAGTAGAGAAATAGTGATGCTGTTATAAACAATTCGTAGTATCTACTTATTTTCTTGATCCTCCCCCCCATTACTGGGGATTGAATCCACATCCTCACACAGCACTCTGCCACTGGCTACATCCAGCCCCCACCCCACTCCCTTTTGAGACAGGCTGTCCTTCAGTTGCCTCCCACTTGTGACCCTCTTGCCTCATGCACCACCATGCGTGGCTTGACTGTTTCACTTATATTGAAGTTGGGCTGTATTTCCATTGGTTTTACTTTGACTTTATGTGTAGAAGAAATGTACAAGAGTTGGCACAATCTTTAGTCTTTTATGAAATTTTCTTAAAAAGAGGAACTGACTTTAAAAGTGAGACCCTTTTACAACTTAAAATTTAGGGGATTATACAGCCTTCTTGAGACATTTTCATGCATTCATTTATAAAATGACATAAATGTCACAGTCACGTCATCTTCACAGCTACAATTCTGAATGAGTCTCCACAGTCAACTTTATAGGCATTAAAAAAAAATCTTTAGTTTTTCTCAAAACGGTCTCATTTTAGCAGCATCATTTGCAGAGGAAAACAGTTCCTTTCTGAGCTAAAAGTTTGGGCTCTGAAGACTCATTTGTGAATGCCATTTAAAATTTATTTTTAATTAAGTGTACTTAATGTTGGTAAGAGGTGCCAGACATTGAGAGCTCTGGAGACTGCAGGCATCTATATATCTGTAGAACAAGCCTGGCTCAGACAGGAAAGGTACATTCTCCTTCCTGCTGTGTTCCTGTCTGTGTCCAGAGAGAGAAATGGCCCCACTGAGAGGTGTCACAGTCTTTGGGCCCCACTCATTACCAAGCATGCGTCTTGCCAGCAGAAGGTCCACTGGTAACCGTAGTTTATGTGAAACTCAGCTCAGCTTTTGCCAATTCATTTTACCCAGTCCACTAAATTGCCATCAAGTGTTAATGACTTCGGGCTCCTGTCAGCCTGGCTTAATTCAAGCTGGGAAGACAGTGCCAAAAGCATTCTCTCTTCCCTTCAGTGGCCATCCCTGGAGGTTCCTGCCCTTCCCTATGAGGAAATTGGATTCAATTGGTCTGCTCCTTTTCCTTTTCCTTCTCCCACCCCCTTTAAATCAGTATTTTAGAGCTGTAAGTTGGAACAGGTAACCCTACTTTTCAGTGTTACATCAAAAGAAGTGAAGGTGTTAGTGTGAGAATATGGCTGAATCAAATTAGAAATCTTACAGAGGACAAGAGAATTTGCATGGGGTAATTTGTGCTAGATCCTAGGCTATTAAAATAATGTTGTAATCTGCCTCTGATAAATGTGCTACTAATGCTCAGCACATTCATAATTGATTAACTTGGCTGCTTCATTGCTGAAGATCATAACAGTTAGTTTTAAACAAGTGAGTAAGTTTCTTGACCTGATAGTAAATATCTTACTCTTGCACAGAAGGATTGCAGGTCATTTGGGTGGGGCATTAACTGTGGCTGTAGGTTCACGACTACAGCTAAGGAATGACGTGCATCTTGAAGGTTAAAAGAAATCCGGGTCATTAAGGATGTTCCTGAGCCTGCTTTCTCATCTGACTCTGAGGAATAGCAAGAGTAGGAAGCCCATTCTCACAATTTGTGAGCTGTGCTTGGATTGAAGTTTTCTAACCTGACGTGATAGAGGAGATGAAGCAGGACAGTGACTGTTAGCAGGCGTCTGTCTTTCATGGGGTAACTGACATTTGGTTGATAATACTACGTGATTTTTTTAATATATCCTTGTACTTGGTACCCTGACAAATTTATCTGAATTTCATTGACCCATCTAGAAGTTAGCTTGGTTTCTATCTAGGCTGAAGAGTCAGTTCAGCTGCTCCTGAAGCCACAGACGGAAACTAGATCCCTCTCCTGACCTGGCATTGCCATTTGGTTCCAAAGCTATAAACACAAATACAGCTGTGGCCAGCCAGCTTGTGGGTCATTGTCACAGATGACTTACGTGTGTAAAGTCATGGCAGCCCCGCCCAGTTAGCCCTCCTGGAAAGATCTTCCAAGCCCAGTCCTCACTGGTAGGGCTCCATGATGTCATGTTCATGAAACTTAACATTTTTGGGGGAGTCCAGTTATTTTACCAGGCCTTGTAAAGGCTGCGCTTCAATTGCACATTCCAGATGTAACTGAAATAAGTGAAGTGCTTTAACGCTGAAGTTGTTAGGTTCTTTTCTCTACAGAGTTTTAGTGGTATTTTTTATAAGGGTTCTTTGTGTTTAACCTTTCGTCTAAGGTAGAATAAGATAGATACTTGAGGCTTAGCATTTGTTTCTATCAGAATCCCCCCTGGTGGCTTTGCCAGGTTTATAGTGCCGGGGAGGTGGAACTTACTAGAAACTAGAGGAGAAAGATCAGTGGGATGTTCTTGCCATTGTCCTGCAAAGGTGGAAAGTAAGTATGACTGTGATAAAAAAAGAGGTTGCTTCCTTCATAGGGTAAGCCTGTATGTATAGAGATGGTTTCAAGAGAATGTGTATCCAAATGTTCTGTAGCACTGAGGTAAAAGTTAGCTCTCACCTCCTGGGAGGAAAATTCCAGGTAACAAAAGCTTTGGGTTGTTTCCCTGCATTTCACAGGTAAGCGTGGTACAAGATTCCGTCAACATTTCTGGCCAGAATACCATGAATATGGTGAAGGTTCCCGAGTGCCGGTTGGCAGATGAGCTGGGAGGACTGTGGGAGAATTCCCGGTTCACAGACTGCTGCTTGTGTGTTGCCGGCCAGGAATTCCAGGCTCACAAAGCAATCTTAGCGGGTAGGTATTTCTTCATGGGTCACTATATTATAGTTTTGGTGAAACAAGAAAAAACAGAGGCTGCGTAATTACCTTCTGTACAATTTCAAGTTTTTTTAACTCAGCCACACACACACACACACACGCACACACCCCTAAATGTGCCTTTATGTTATGATGACATTAGTGCTCGCAACCAGAAAGGCTGCTCTCCACAAGAATGTGTTTCTGTTTTTCTTCCCTTAAGCCGCCATTCCGAGACTGGGTGATAATTCGCAAAGGTTCTGGGTGCCTTTAGAGAGTAGATGCCGGGGCCCCTGTGAACAGGGACTTTGAACAGAGGGAGAAGATCTTGGACTTGGGGCTGAATAACCCCTAGCCAAGTCCCCGGCCTCAGAAGGCTTAGCACTGTCTGATGGAGACCGAAGAGTGAGACCACCGCCACTGACGTGGAGGATCAGGTCTTGGTCTGTGGAGACGAGAAAGACTGACGCAGAGGAGGAGCGATGAGCAAGGACTGACGAGCTCACGGTAGAGGGTAGCACGGCAGACCCTTACAACACGCAGCACGCCTCCTCCCACGACCCTCAGCTGTATCCCTCTGGAGTTACACGCCTGGCAAAGCACAGCCGCCTCATCTGCCACCTTCCCACTCCCTGTCCAAATAGATGTCACTGTAGGCCCTGAGGAAGCCATGAACTCTTAGGTTAGTGTCTGCATGCTTAGTGAGACCTTAGCACTGCCAGCACTTCATGCCACAGACGTAGTTGATGCCCTTTCTTTTTCTCAGCCGGAGAGATTTCAGGCCTCGGGCACTCTCCTTTAGCCTCTCCTTGCTCCTAAAAGATACCCTTGCCTCCTTCTTCCAAGGCAGCCTCGAGGCCCTGATTCACCTCTCCATGCACTGCATTCATGTTCTTCCTCCTGTGCAGAGTAGACTGTTTCTCTGCTTCTGCTCTCTTCATATCCCATCCTGCTTTTCCAGAAACCTTACTCTCGCAGTGATTCTCCCGTGCACTCGCTCTGCCTCTCTGGAGCTAAACTTCTTGGGGTAGCACATTCACGCTCTACTTCTTTCCTGCCACTTATCCTCACTTCACCTCCATGCTACAAACACAGTTTTTTGAAGTTCCGTATATGACCTGCTAGGTTTTAAATTCGAGAGACTCTTTAGTTCATGTATTATTTGACTACTTTCTCCAGTCTTCTACTTCTCTGGCTACTTCTAATGTGTGGCTTGCCTCTCCCTTCATTTTCCCTTCAAATATGAGTGAGCACCTATCATCTGCTTCGGTTCTGTTGTCACCGGGGGATTTTATTTATTCCCATCACAGCAGCCGCTCTCTACCCGCTGAGGACCCTCTGAGACATAGCTGTTGCTGTGGGCGCTACCCCGTTTATTAAAAACATCAGTCCTTTAGTCTTCAACTTGGTAACATGTGTTTAGTGCCTTACAGTCTGTAGCTGTTCTAAGAAGAGTGAGAATTAATATCCTTTTGGTATGGATTAAAATACTGAAATTCAGAAGGTTAAGTGATTTGCCCAAGAATATGTGTAGAAACTGGTAGAGCTAAAATTAGTTCCTTCTGACATAAACTACAGGCCAGAAGGTCCAGTTCCCTGCCAGTACACAGCCCCTCTACGTGGTCCCTTTGTTCTTCCACTCTTAGGTAGTGCTTGGTAGGCTCAACTTTGACCCAGACCCCCAATTTATTCAACATGAACAAATTTGCATTCTTAGCCATTTTATTACTTTTTGTGTCTGAAATTAAATTTACTTATTTTCATGATGTTGTTAGACTAGAATGTGCATGGGTTAGAAGACTAGTTCTTAGCCCTTTTTCATTGTCCCCATCCCTAAGGAGAAAAACTAAATTCTCCCTAATGAGAGAAATTAAATAGTAAGGAAGATGACTTTGTCAGGTAGCATGAGCTTCACAGAGTCACACACTGTTGTGCTCTCCGAGCCGTTCCCCTCTGGAGTGCTGTCACCTCTGTTAAGAATGTGCAGCATGCAGGAGGGCGCATGCCGTAAATGGCACGCACGTCCTCCAGCCAGTACCTGCCAGCAGGCTCGAGTCTGGAGCTTTTCGCTGTGTGATCCCCAGAGGCGCAGAAAAGGTGGTGCTGCTGTTGCAGCCCAAACTCCAGGTGCTAGGACACTGTGCTTAGACCACGGGACCTTCTGTTTGAACCCCTGGATCTATACAGAGGATTTAGCGCTGTCATCTGACACAGATAACTTGAGTAGTTTTCTTGAAACATGAATGGTTGGAGTAGAGCTAATAAATCATTTTGAAAGTAGTGTTTTTTTCTTTTCCTTTATGTATTACAATTTTTTCTCATTGGTATGATACATGAAGAAAGGAATTTGATAATTCTAATGTAATTTGGGTCTGGGACCCTTTCCTTGAGCAATAGGTCAGGAAGGAAATGATCTCTTCGTTGTCATTGGGGAGAACCAAGAGATTCCCATGTGATAACCTCATCTCCTTGTTTCCCTTTTGCTTTGTAGCTCGTTCTCCAGTTTTTAGTGCCATGTTTGAACATGAAATGGAGGAGAGCAAAAAGGTATGCAGTAGGTTGGAGATGCTTCTGTGATTAGAGTCAGATGATTTCCCAGTTTGGCAGCAGATTTATTTTCCTAATTATTTTTTCTTACTGTGGTATTATAATAAAGTAAAATTCCCGGGACAGACACCTTCTGAAAAGCAGGGAGGGGGGGTCTGTTAATATTTCAGGTAAAGTAGACTCACTTAATTCCCAGGCAGATCATCCAAACAATTCTGGGTGAGAGTATTAGACATTTGTTTCTACTCAGAAAACTCGGGAAAATAAAGGGGAAAAAAAATCAAAGAAATAGTTGTTTTGCTGTTGTATTTGAAAAGTCAAAGGTAGTCCATATGATGGGGAGAAGCCCTTAGCAGTCTAATAAGGTCGTAGGAGACGTTTTCTATTCATGTTAGATTTTAAATGATACAAGCTTCTCTTCTCACTGGAGCTTAAAATTGTGAAAATAGTTTAGGAATTTTGTTCTGTTGCAATATTTCTCATTTTCAGTTTTTCTGGCATAGAATCGAGTTGAAATCAATGATGTGGAGCCTGAAGTTTTTAAGGAAATGATGTGCTTCATTTACACGGGGAAGGCGCCAAACCTCGACAAAATGGCGGATGATTTGCTGGCAGCTGCTGACAAGGTAAAGTAAGGATAGAAAAATAATCATAGGCCTAGGAGTTATTGTGACCTCTTGAATTTATGAATGGGCTTCTGTGTTGCATTGTGGGTAAATGAGTACATTTCTTAGTTCAGCCAGGACAATCTGGTTTATGCTTGTTGTTCCAACATAGTTATTAATAGCACCCTTTCTGTCCTCAAAAGTGTCCTGCTTTGAATGATACAGAGTCACCCTAACTGGAAAAGTAGGATTAGCTTGATGTTATTTCTCTTCCCCGTCTCATATTTAACCATAGTGAGAGTAATCCAAACACCAACATTTGGATTGTGCTTTATAGTTTTCAAGAAGGTGTATTTTTTGAGCCGGGGATTTAGCTCAGTGGTAGAGTGCTTGCCTAGCAAATGCAAGGCCCTGAGTTTGATCCCCAGCACCAAAAAAATAAAAAAGGAGGTGTATTTTAGTTCATTAACTTAAATTTGTCAGAGTAGTCATTTATCTGGTTAGTATTTCCTGCTTTTGTTAAGCAGTTACTGAAATCCACCACAGTTCTTCAAAATTATGACAGTTAGTAGCCGTATGGGAAAAAAGAGACACTGATTTTATCCAGGTCAAACAGTTGCCATTTCCCTGCAGATCTCTCAGAACCTGCATCATGTTCTTGTGTGCTGAGGGTCTTCTAAAAGCGAGTAGGTAGGCGGCATTGCTCCAGTTCGGTTAACCCCGGAACCCTTTTCTCAAGGTCCCCAGAACCCTTGCTGTAGGTACCTCAGCTGGAGCTCGGTGGACAGCCTGCCCAGGCTCTTTGGAAACACCCTTTGGAAAGCCGCAGGGCAGGACGGCGTGCTGTTGACCCTGTAGATGCTGCTCTTGTGTGGGGGTGGGGACAGTTGATGTGAAGGTGGCCCAGCATGAAGGGCACCGGAGGTACCCTGCTTCTTCCTGCCATGATGCTGTAACTCCCAAAAGTGGGCTCCAGCCGAAGGGCACAGAGCCTCCCTTCCCAGGGTTAGCTTGGGTGATAGTGTCCTGCCTCCCTCGGTGCTTGAGGACAGTGGAAAGTGCCTGGGCTTACAGCAGGGGCTTTGCCTTTCCTGTCAGCATTTTGGAGTGTGTGTAGAGGACAAGGCATATGGACCTAATTGGTGCTCCTGATGGTTATTAGAATAATAACTCTATCCTCTTTACCATCTTTCAATACCTTATTAGTATAATTAGCAGTGTGAAAAGTCTGTACCTTCCAGTCTGCCTGACCAGAGGAAGCTTGTTTTCAGTGGAGACGGTACGAGCATATTCATTGCAAGCTCTAGGAATGTAGAAGACGCAGTCCAGCGCCTGCCTTTCATACAGTTCATATGGCTGTGTCGGCCCTGCCCTCTGGCTCTCAGTGAAGTGATCACTTGTACACATCAGGGATTTATTCCTCTCATTTTCTAGATCCCATTAAGGACAAGTAGTTTTTATTTTGTTTGTTTTCGAAGGTATTACAATAAAAATCTTTATTCAGGTTTGGTCGGTACAGGTTAAGATACATGGGAGTAACAGAGCAGTATGCGTTAGAAGGGTTAGTTCATAAAAACTGAGTAACTACAAACACACATTTCTTCCATATTTAGTCACCTAAAGAGAAAAATGCACAGATATGTAGTGGGAAAACCTGTCTAACACTGAAACTGCTGTAGGACTCCATCAGCAAGTTCGGCTCTTAGTGATAAAGCTACTGTACGAGGCAAACTTAGCAGTCGTAAACCCACATCTCCCAAGTCTGGATAGTGTATGAGTATATAACTGTGTGAGAGGGAATGCCCTTGCACGGCACAGATTTACACAGACACTATTGTGTTACACGTTTAAGGGCAGATTTCTACATACACCCTCACATTAACGCATATAAAAAGAAGAACAAGTAATATTGCTGGACCCACATGGAGAAACACTGAGCCCAGGCCGGGTTAGACTGTGTCTTGGGTTCTCATCCCTACCGGGGCCTACTCTAAGTGCGTGGCTGGGAGCAGCCTACATTGTCATGCCGGTGACAGTGGCTTCCGGTATGATGTATAAACTCACGTTAAAAAAATAAAGCAGTTGAGTCACAGCAGTGCTTTAAGTTTATGAATGAGAAGGATCTGAAGGGCGCATTTTCAGATTCCACTGAGAGTTTCCTGTTAGTCTTTACTCCGAGCCTCTTGGAAAACATTTTTACCTTTACACTTCCCTGTGCATTTTAGGGAAGTAGAGTAAGAAATCTTTCATGGCAGGCTCTAAACACCTAGATTTTACCCAAGAGGCTGAGACAGCTTCTTCTGAGCTTTTCAGTCTCCTGGGGACATGTGTAATTGGACCCAAAACAAAACAAAACACGTTGCCTGGGCCTGGGAGACACAATCTCAATCTCTTGGGTAAGTACTGCCATTAGGCAGGTTTTTCAGAAGCATAATTAAGGAAAAAAACTTTGTCCCCCAAGGGACAAGAATGGCTACTTTTGTCTAATTATGCAGTAGGGATCAGAGCTATTCACAGTGAAAGTCCTTTTAAAAGAATGTATTAGAAAGGATAAGAGGAATAGTCTGTGCATGCTGTATAAAGACAGAACATTTACTCAACCTTTTCCAGCCTTTTAAAACAAAAACCAGCAACCTCTTTTCTTGCCTGTCAAGTGTCATTCCTGTTTTCCATGGAAACTGTTTTCCAGTTACTCAAATGTAAAAAATTAAAACTGCACCAAAACCAATAAAACTCTGTTTTTGCTGCAGGAGATGCCAGTGCCAGCAGAAAGGCCTCCTCACCCAGAGCTCATGACAGTAGCGCTGTCCTGTGTGAGTGCCAGGCCCCACCTGCAGGGCCGTGTCATGGCACTCTGAGGCCCTCAGGCGGGGCCAGGAGGAGGCTGCACATGCCCTCAGAGCAAGCCGCTCTCCTGTGAACTGGTTAATGACGTTTTATTTTGTGCCGCCTTTTATTTCCTTCCTCTTTCGTAGTCCCGAAGTTCCTTAGTAAGTTCGTAGTCTCGGAGAGCAAGTAGTAGCGTTGCATCAGACCTAGTCAACTAGATCAAAAGTGTCCAGCATTAACCTAGACTTTCCATTTCCAGAACATGTTTGCCCTTTACTTAGAAAATAGAAGTTTTTAAGCAAACTGCTTTATCCTTTTACCCTGAGAATCTTAACCTTAACCCCAGTAAAACAGGATGTCATTTATCCTTTCCCGTTGGAAGGGAGGCCCGTGGCTGAGCCTCATTCAGGAACAACTCGCGGCAGGGCTCCTTTCCAGCACCTGAAAGGCCCGCTGGGATACCTGCCGGGCTAGGGACAGTGCTCAGTTGGAAAGGACTGTGCTTCACCTTGGCACTCTCAATAAAAGGGTTGCAGAAAGTTTAAATGTAATTCTCTGTCTGCCTGCAGCAGGCCACTGCCTCACCAGAAGGGCAAGTGGTGATGGTGTAAGAAAGACTTAAATCGTAGTCAGGAGATGAGTAAACTTTAGGGTGGCCTTCTGCCGTATAACCGTCATTTTTCTAATGGGTAGACCTCCCAGTACTGTCAGCTACCCAGGTAGCAACCTTAAACAGCTACTGCAGAGACTGGTTATGTTTTATAATCTCAGTAGTAGCATCTCACGTGCTGTGCAGTTCTGGTCAACTATCTGGTCACACCCTGGCGGTCGGCCCCAACCGCCACCGCTCTGACGGGAGGGCTGGTGTCTTCCAGTACGCCCTGGAGCGCCTGAAGGTCATGTGCGAGGACGCCCTGTGCAGCAGCCTCTCTGTGGAGAACGCCGCCGAGATCCTCATCCTGGCCGACCTCCACAGCGCAGACCAGCTGAAAACTCAGGCCGTGGATTTCATCAACTAGTGAGTTGCATCTTCAGAGTTCCTCTTTCGGAATAATTGGGGTAGCCAAAAAAAGGAGAAACACTTTGAATTAGAGAGTGAAACAGACGAGTGGCTTTGTTAACCTTTTGGTAGTAAGTATGGAGTTTCCAACTTTTCCTTCAGTTTGACAGTCTAGAAAATGTCTGTCTTTCGTGGATCAAACCCTGTTGGTGGGTGAAGTGTTGTGCTTCCTAATGGTGGTGCTTCCTAAGTGTTGTGCTTCATCATCCAGAATTGATGAAAATGGTAACTCGCTGTCCTGAAAAAGCTGTGTGCCCCAAATGATTGTAACTTTACTTCACTTTTACTATCTTAATAAAGGACTTACAGATTTCTTGGAAAATAGAAGTAAATTTTAAAAAGGTACTGAACTAGTAAAATATCTCTGACAGCTTGTGGTGGAATGGGGAAAAGAAATGGGGTGATTGGGAACTGAGATTGTTACATATTCTGTTTTGAGAAATAAACATTCCACCGGATCTGTTCCTTTACCCTAAGTGACAGGTGACCTGGCCATAGTACTTTTCTGAAAAAGTGCTGCGAAGGGGCCAAAATGAACGGTGACCCCAGCCCATCTTCCCCGGGCGTGCTGTGCTCCCCTGCCTGACGGGGGCAGAAGGTGGGGAGCCAGCAACTAGAAACGTCTTCCTAACAGCCGCTCTGGGGTAAGACAGGTCCAGGATGTTCTAGGTGAACAAGTGATCAGTATTTAACACAGAAAATGCCCGAAGCCAGGAGTGAGTGTCCTCAACGTCTGGTCGTGATTTCTGAACAGTTACCAAGTGGGGCAGAAGAGGGAGGGAAGGGACCGAAACTCGTTAGCTCTACTGAGTGCCCACTCTGCTGGGTGCTTGTTTGGTGCTTTTTAGAAATTAACCATTGAAGAAAGAGTGCTGGTTAAGCCCTCTTTTATGACAGTCAAGTAGGTGCCAGGAGATGACCTGCCCTGAGGTTAGAAGGCTGACAAATGGCAAAGGGAGGTGGGAGCTCAGAGCCATCTGACCTGGGGGGCCCTGGCTCCTCCTCTTTTGCATCACCAGCGAGTGCGAGGAACATTGGTAACACTGAGAAGAGAGCAAGAAACATTCCAGTTTTCGTTGTGGAGAGAACAGCAGCTCAGAGTCCTGCTTTCAGAATTTCGGCAGCCGTGGCCCAGGCGCTGGTCCTCCAGTTACCTGACAAGTAGATTGTCCTGCACGTGAAGGGCTCTGAGTGTTTCTTGTGTTAACATCCTTTACGCCAGCCCCTGGGAGGTTTAGGCTGCCCAGGTGACTATTCAGCCCATCTTCTGCTCACTTTTCTCTCTCCACTTTTCTCCTAGTCATGCTTCAGATGTCCTGGAGACCTCCGGGTGGAAGTCCATGGTGGTGTCACACCCTCACTTGGTGGCCGAAGCCTACCGCTCCCTGGCTTCGGCACAGTGCCCTTTCCTGGGGCCCCCACGCAAGCGCCTGAAGCAGTCCTAAGACCTGCCTGTCGTAAGACTCCGTTTATTTTCCAAAAGCAGCAGCCACTGTTGGCTGCCACTGAATACCAGGTAGACAGCGCAATTTGTGGAGCTTTCACTCTGTCGTGGGGAAAGACTGCATTGTGCCCCAGACTTTAAATGGCACTAAATAACTTCGGGGACGGGGGGAGGGAAGGGCCCAGGACTCGGGGCTGCTGGACCGAAGGAGAACCCTGTGCTGCGTCTCCGTGCTCCTTTTGGCCTGGCCCAGTCTGACACCGGGGTGCAGTTTGGCCCGGCCCAGCACAGCCCAGAGGTGGAACTGCGAGAAATTGCCTGCCTCTGATGGAGCAGACCCACTGGCAGGCGCCTGGAGCAAATGCAGGGAAAAAAGAAAAAGATGTTTAGTTTTAAGAGAAGGGAAAAGGAAAGGAGAAAGGATTTTTGCAGAATCAGTTTGTGGATTCCAGTAGTATTTATGTTGAGAGAAGCAAATTTTAGTCCTCTAACCGTGCTAGAGCTTGGATGTTTGTGAAGACGCCTCGTCACCACGCAAGCACCAGAAGAGCGCTCTCGTTAGCACTTACTGCTCACAAGGACAGCACACCCTTCTACCCTCTCCTGAGGAGTCACGAGGGAAGGCAAAAGGAAGGAGGCGATTCCATCTGGAAGCTGAGTGTTCTGATGGTCGTGGTTTTTGCAAAAATCTTTATTGGTGTTGAAACTGGAAAAAATAATTCATCCAAAAATCATACTGTCTTGACAAGAACTATGGTTCTCAGTTTTTAGATATTGTGGAAAATGTTTTTTGACATTTTTCTCTGGTTTTACTTCTCTTCCCTTCCCTCCTCCCCTTTTCTAAAACAAAAATCAAAAAAACCAGAAAACACAAAACAAAAGCAGAAAGGAGAGAAGAAAAACGGAGATTTTATTATTAAATGCTGTATGAAAAAAATTGCAGCCCAGATTGCTCAGCTGTCCTTACCTGACTTGCCGCCTGCATAGGAGCCAGCCCCGTTCCTTCCGATTAGCCCCTCTTCCTACAGGGGAGAACTTCCAAATGTTAATTTTTTCTTTTTGAAAATATAAATAATTACTATTTTGTACTGTGTGGTATCTGTGGTCTTTTGTTTCATTTACCTGCCATGTCTCTTTTGTCCGAGTTCCTTGCTTAAGGGATTTTGAAGGCCGAGTTTGATCCTTCATCTTGCGGGGATTATGTTTGAAATGTCTAATAAGCAGTAGGGATTGATTTATTCTCCATAATCTCAGTTTCCTTTGTGAGCTATCAGCATCTGCCAGTCTTTTGTCTTCTTGCAAGTATCTGATGGTCACATCCTCAGGAGGGACCCAGGCCCAACCTCAGCCAGGGTTTTTATGACCCAGCCCCAGTCTCCTGACTGCAGCTCGGAAGATCTGGGGGGAAATGAGTGTGGCAATCAAAGGGAAATTCCAGTCCCTGGCAGGCCTGCCAGTGACTCGTGTTTGTGGACAAGTTAGCGGGGTAGTTCCTGGTGAGCTCACTGGAATGCTTGGGGCTGCCCGGCAGCCTGTTGACAGCAGTACGCTGGGAGGGGCCCTGGCCATTTGGCCTTAGACCCTCAACCTAGTTCACCTTCTGTCTCCTCTCGTGGACCTGGGCCTTTGTGCTTTCCAGGTTCATTTTTCTCGCCGTCCCTAGAGTGGACCTAATCTAGTCACAGTACAGTGCCAGGCAGGACTCACTAGAGAGCACTAAATTGCCCGTCTGCCTTCCTCCTCTGTGCGAGCGGGTGAGGAAATGCAGTTCTCTCGACATGCTGACTGCTGTCCTGCACCTCCTGGGGCCTTCCAGCTCGGCACCTGACCCAGAGGTTGGGCAGGCGTAAAGTCCCCGCTGCGTGACTGCGCTCACGGCGCAGCTCTCGGGTCCCAGCTGGCCTTCATCTCCAGGGTCGTCGTCCCGAGCCCCAGCAGGTGGCGTAGCGTGGTGAGGTGAAACCCAGGGAAGGAGCGTGCCCAAGGTCACACAGCTATGAGCGCCAGATCCTCTCGTGTCGTATCCTGAGGATTACATAACGAAATGGAGGAAGTTCCATTTCTGGAATGTTTAGGTACAAAATTGGAATAGCAAGAACAAGGCTCTGGAAAGGTGCCTCTACTGGCCTGCTCTTCAGAGGCTCCGGGAGGTCGAGCCAGATGCGTGTTCCTCTTCCTGCACAGAATACTTTCGGTTGGAGCCTGCTGGTTCCACAGAATGAGCCCCCAGAGGGTAGCAGCCCTGGCACCCAGCTTCCGGCAGGACAGAGGCCTCTTCCAGGCTCTTCAGGGTTTATGGAATTTCCAGTGTGGGCTCTACTCTGGGTACAAAGCTGTTAGAATGCCAGATACAGGTGAAGCTCTGGGACTCCCTCCTGCACGATATTGTTTCTGGACGTGTTTGTCTTTGTTTTAGATGATACAGCTGAAGCCATCTGGCTGTGACAGCATCAGAGCCCCAGCATGCTGCTCATGGACCTCCCCTGCCACCGCCCCTTCCCTTAGCTCCCTACATCTGAAATGTAACTCAAGTCAATGCCACAGTCTGGGGCATGCGCTGTCACTGCAGAGACGGCTGTGCCAGTGAAACAGTTGGAGATGGCAATTCCACAAGGATATGGCTTATTTATCAAAACAACATTTCAGGCAAGTAGTTTCACGGAACCTTTGGAGTTGTGGTTTCAGGTCCAACCAGAGTATCTGGCACTGTCTGTGTCTCCCTCCTTCTCTGTCTTCAGTTCCTCTGTGTATTTGGTCATCCACAAGAAACATGTCCCCATTCCTGTCGGTGCTATGAGGTGGCTTGGCTGCCTTTGTAGGCCTTGAGAATGCGAGTAAGAGGTGTCCCTGCCTCCTCTTCACTGCTACGGCTGCTGCCCTCTTAGCTCTTCCAGAGCTGTGGCTGCTGCACGCTAAGTTGCAGCCAGGGACATGACGATCGCTTCTTGGGCCAGTGGCTCGGCCACTCTGCGTTCCTCTTCCAAGCTGGCGTAAACCTGTCACGGGATCTCCATGTTGCGTGAGCCTGTACAGATGAAAGGAAATAGCTTGTGTGTTTATGAGCAGAACAGCAAACAGAGCAGGAGGGAGCTGCACTTTGAGACTGAGTGTTGCTTCGTTCTAGCTCTTCAGCTCCTATAAAAGAACAGCTAAACTCTCCCAACGTGACTACATCGGGTCCTTTGGTTTATCCTTGTCAAAGACAAATTCTTGGCCAGAGCCCAACCTTGTTTTCCACACCTAATTACCTTTTGAATCAGCCCGGGTCCTGTGTGTCTCCTCCGTCGCGTGACTTTTCCACTGAACTCTGCCCTCCATCATTTAGATTCATTTCTGGCGACTCGCTGACTCATCTTGCATTCAGGTGAGTGCCGTCGGGCTGCTCGCTGGTATGTGAGTGTGCAAGGAGGATGTGCTTGCCCTGCTCACTTCAGAGGCAGCTGCACCACCGTGGCGCCTTTGACCCGACAGGCGGACACCTCCTGGAGATGGCAAGCAGGAAGTCAGATGGAGGATGAGCAGTCTTGGGCTAATGAGCTGAGAGAACCAGAAGCTTTGACCTCCAGATGAGAACAGAAACTTGAATGTTGTTGACTGACGGGATCTCCGTGCTGCTGAGCCATTAGTGAGATGATGGCTGCCCCCACAAATCCCGTAATGCTGGTGGAGGAAGCAGCATCTGGAATGCTGTTTGGTGCCGATTTCTGCAGTTCTAAGAAAAAAGAGTTTTAGACTTGAGGGAATTCAGTACAAGCAACAGAAACGATAAAGGAGTTGAAGGGGATCAACTTGAGGGGAAAGCATTATGAAGATGAAATACACGTCACTGTGGTATCGGAGCACAATGCCAGTACCTACAGTTGACAGATGTCACAAACCTTCCAAACACTTGCCCCTTGCCGCAAAGCTCCCGTCCATTCCATTGTGTGACTTGGGAAGGTGAGGATGGGACTCGCTCAAGGTCACTCTGTCTGGCCCAGAGCAAGAGATGGCAGGTGGCAAAGGCATTATTTTGGGGCTTCTGCCCAAGGGGAGGTGGAAATCCAGGAGTTCGCCTGGCAGTGATATGAATTTGTCTGCTCCTGACACTCAGGTGAAATGGAAAGAACCGCTTCAGACCTTAAAGATGAGCTCTGCACAAACTGAGGAAGGGGTGTCTGAGCAGAGACATGAAAGTGGGGTGATACGCTCAGTATCACTGAGACTAAAACAAGCCACTGATTGAACAGTTGGTGGTCATCTAAGAGACCCCTGATGTGGTGCAAGGCTAGGCCGAGGGCAGAGGGTAGCATTTCTGCTCTACTTAGTCCTATACCAGTGTGCAGCACACATCTGTGATCCCAGCACTCAGGAGGCTGAAGCGGGAGGATCGAGAATTTGAGGCCAGCCTGGGCAGTTCATTGAGTCTGTGTCTCAAGGACAGCAAACACTTCAGTCCTACAGAGGAGGTAGAAAAACCAGAGGGACCACAGAACTGAAGACTGGGAAGGAGCTATTAAAACATCGCAGTAGGGAGCTGTCTTGGTTACTTTTCTCATTGCTGGGACAAAATACCCAACACCCAAAGTTAAAGGAGGAAAGGTTTATTTAGCTCACAGTCTGTAGAAGTTTCAGGCCATAATTGGCTTGCTCCAAAGAGGGCACGGCAGACAGGCATTGTAGAGGGAAAACAGTTCATGGTGGGCAAAAGGCAGCAAAGCAGTGAAGTAGCAAGCAACCAGCAGCAACCCTCTTTCTGTCCTTTATATTTTATCCAGGCTACCCACCCTTAGGGCAGGAAGCACTCATACACAAGGAGAGCCTTCCCATTATCCACTCCCAGAACTATGCCAAACCAGCCAGTGGACTAATTCAGTAGTCACACACCCTTGATCCCAGCATCACACACTCTAGGTCCAGCCACCTCTGAAAAGCCCCACCTGTGACCACATGAAGCTTTGGGGGGATATCTAGATACAAGCCATAACAGGAGTCAGTGGTTACCTTAAAGAACTTTAGTCAAATGGTGGAGATGAAGCCAAGACAGTTAAGGACATAAAACCTTCAAGTCTTAATTTAGAAGTTTGTGTCAGAAGTCAGAAGTCTAGTTAGTACATTTGCTTTTGTCTAGAAGTATGAGGTACATGTTACAGTATACCCTCGAGAAGCCTCAGTCATTGGAAGATTTTTCCTTAGAACCTAGTAATTGTTCATGGAAACCACAGATATTCTCCACAATTTTTTTTTTGTGTGTGAGAGGTTTGCAAGTAGCCAATCAGAGAGCGTTACTTAGTTATCTTTGCTGCTGATTGGCTGCTGCCCTGTAGCCCATCTCAGACAGATGCACCAGTATTCTCCCATCGTAACAGGTTGCTGCACCTTGTGTCGCTACCTCAAGTATTCTCGGTTTGTTACTCATAAAGCCCTCAGATCCCTAAGATGCCACTAAAATGCCCTGCACCTTCTAAGGCCTTAGTAATACAGTATTTTGCTAAATTACCTAATTTCAGGAGACGTATAGCATATTTAGGGTTTAAACTGTAAAAATGGGCATTTTTCTGACCATCTCTGAAATTTGCAATTTTTCACAATTTGTGGGTGTTGTAGGAATGTAACCCTCACAAATTTCAGGGGTCCACTGTATTCCATCAATTATGGACACTTTAGTGACTGACGTGTAGTGACGGTCATGTTTGCAGAATAATTCTAGCTTCAAATTGCGAAAGCGAACAGTCACCTTCAACCCTTGCACTGTTTTGAAAACGGCTTCCTAAAGATACGCTTCTGTACTTCAACCTGTCCATCTGCCAAGTGAAAGCTTGCTCCGCACTGTAAGTGTTTTCAGAAGGCAGGTTAGGTTCAGTGATGAGCTGCTGAAGGCAAACTGTTCAGCTGCTGCGTGAGAGCCCCGAGCGGGAGTCTGCCAGTGCCCATGGTCTCAATCCTCCCACCGCGCCGATTTCAGGTCCCCACCCCGAGCTTGTGGAGCAGGAGCTGGGGCGAGGTGCACAGGGCACCCTCATGGGCACCTCGGCCGTTCCTGTACGGTAGCACAAACCACCTCATAGCACAGGTACAGGCAAATATAAATAATTAGGCAGAGATTCATTTGAAGCACTCACTACCTTTGCTAATTACGTGGTGATGCAATTTAACTTTTAATCATGGCTATTTAGCAACCAGCTCTCAAAATTTCTAAAAATGTAGCAATTGGTGGGAGCCCCAGTGTGAACTGGTGGCCGCACATTGCGGCGGATTGGGGTTTAGCCCCTCACATCTCCGTGGCGCACTATTTCCTTCTATCCCACAACGCTTTAAAAAGCACCACACAGCTTATGGCAAAATGAAATACTGCCTTTTACTCATCCGTAGATACACTGGCGTTGACACATGAACCAGCAGTCATATTACACATTTTAATCTCTCTGGGTAAATTAGCGCGTTTTTATTTCTGTCTGTTACCAGTGTTGGAACCCTAATGAAAAACGGGCCTTACTGAGAAGTCATCCACCATAACCTGCTGTTCCCGGGTGCGGTCTCCATCGTGTGTAGTCCTGCCCCCCTGAACCTCTGTACCTCTGAACAGAACTTCAGAAAGGGAAGAAAAGCCTCTTTCTCTTGGTTGCTGGGGGGTTGCTTTGTTTTTGGTGTTTGCTGTACTGGGGATTGAACCCCAGGACTCACTCATGCTAGACAAGCTCTCTGCACTGAGGCACAACCCCAGCCCTGGAAGAAGGGGGCAGAAGAGGGTGCTGAGTGTGGTCAGCATGGCAAAGAGTGAGCCAGGGAAGGTCCTTCACTCCAGGAAGTTTGAGCAATCTCTTGCCTTGGTTCGAACCCATAGGAATGTTTCTGCAACCCTTCTCTTTCCTTCACTCCTAGATTACCATACGATCGACACACAGTGCCGAGGACCGAGCTCATTTTCAGGAACACAGCACTGAGTAAAACTGGCTGCTCCTGCCGTTGTGGCCACTTAATGTCTGGTGGGGACTGTCCTTAACCACCCTGTAAATGCGTCCTGTCAAACCGTGGCGGGTCCCAGAAGGAGACGGGCAGAGCCCTGTGAAGAAAGCTGCTTTGGAAGCAGGAGCTGGAGGATGAGGCGCTGCCAGCTCAGTGGTCAGGGATGCCGACCCCGGCAGAAGTGGTGCGCATGCAGCCCTCAGGCGGGAGGGAGCCGGGGCGGCCCTGGGGGCCGGGAGGCCGGGGTGTGGACAGTATGAGAGCAGGTTAGAAGCCACAGGTGAGGATCTTCCTGGGTCACTTTCAGGAGCTGGTACTTAACACTGAGAGCCAGGAAACCACTGAGCCGGGCGGGAGGGGATGCAGGATTTCCCCGTGATAAGTCCTTCGGCCGGAGTGGGGGAAGCTGCCGGAGCTGGGGTGGAAGAAGGGGAGTGGCGGGGCTGGAAGCCAGTAGATGCATCTGAGGGATACGTAGGGGTGAAATGGGACAGACCTTGGTGATAGGTTGGAGAGAGGCAGGATGGGGTTTCTGGCTTGTGTGATTAGATGAATTCATCAGAACGGAGACCAGTGGAAGGTAAACAGGGCTTGAGGGAAATGAGAGCATGAGTTTTATTTTATTGATTGATTATGAGATGATCTGAGAACGCCAAAGAGAGGTACCATATGGACTATTGGATAAGGGCCTGGAGCTGGGGGGACAGGACGGGACTCAGGAGGTGGTCTGGGACGTGTGGGTTCATACATGTCCTCAAAGCCCCGAGGTGTGGTAAGTCGCCAAGCAGGAGTAGAGTGAGGAGAGAAGGGGCCTGGGACTAAACCTTCAGCAGATCTTATACTCAAAGCCCAGTAAGGGCTGTGGTGTGGCTCAGTGGTAGAGTGCATGCTCTGTCGCTAGTACCTAAAAATTAAAAAATTTTAAAAGCTAGTGAAGGAAGACATGCCAAAAAGGAAAAGTGGTGGCCAGGCAGCTATAGGAAGAAAATATAAAGCCAAGAGAACCAAGAGCAATAAAGTAGCTGAGAGTGGTGGCACACACCTGTAAGCCTTGCTGCTTGGGAGCTGAGGCAGGAGGATCCTAACTCTGAGGCCCGTTGAGGCAGTTTAACAAGAGACCTGTCTCAAAAATGTTTGAAGAAAGGGCTACAGACATACACGTAGCTCAGCGGTAGAGCACTTGCCTAGCATGTTTGAGGCCCTGAGTTCCCCTCAGTACTGGGGAGAAAGCTTCAGTTGTCAACAAGGGAAAGAGTAAAAATTCCCCATTGGACTTAGCAACGCAGGGGTCCTTGATGACCTTAGCCAGGGCCATTTCAGGGAAGGGACCCCAGCTAGGGTGGAGTTGGGGGGGTGGACACAGGAGTGTAGACAGCCTCGGGCGTGGCAGTGAAGAGGGATGGAGGACAGAATCTGGAGAGTGCCAGTGAGTAGGAAGGATATGCTGGCTGCTTCTAGGATGGAGGAGACGTGCATGTGTGTAAAGCTACTGGGACTCAGGCCCCCAGAGCGGGGTGGGCTGTACTGTGAGGCTGTCGGTCCTGGGGGAGGGGCACTCAGGCAGAAGGAGGCCTAACTTCCCTCTGAGTCTTGGAGAGCCATGCGGGAACCAGCAGACTCCTCACATCTGGGGCAGGGTGGCTCGTGTGCTCTTCAGCACTGAGTGGAGGGGAGCCTGTGCACTCCCGGGCAGCGCTGAGGGGTCAGCCCCGGCTGGGCCTTGCTTTGCCACCACAGTGATGCCGGCCTGCGTACTGCAATGGGAAAGCCTTCACTTTCTCATCTGTGAAATGGGCATATCACAGAGTTCTCGAGGAAGTCAAGGAGAAAATACGTGTCACACCCCCAACATGATGCCTCCAGGAGGGGAAACTGAACAATGTTGATGGTACTGCTATAGTTAGAACCATTTCTAACCCAAGCCAGGTGTGGCCTTCTGAGTCCACTTCCGTTTTGGATTTTCTGGATGGGAATTAAGTCTGCAAGGAGGCCCCAAGCAGGGGCTGTGGGGTGTGCGGGGATCTTCAGCAGCCAGAGCCACTCCAGAAAATGCACTGAAGCAGCCTGACTCACCTGGGTCCTGTGGGCACCACTGCC